>PVJO010024842.1:0-23721 GCA_004026905.1 Hystrix cristata
TTCTTGGCTTCTGGTAACCAGATGGAAAGGCGTGGTGCGAGCAGAACCGCTCCCTGTCTGTAACCCGGAATCAAACCGAGCGCGTTCCGACGGGCCTCCTGCCTCTTCTGCTTTTACCGCTCTCTGTCCCCAAGCTAGCAGGTGGTGCGGCCCCCATTCAACCCAGGCCTTCCCCGACACTACCTGCCAAGAGTAACACCTCACAGACACTCAGAAGCGTGCTTCACTCGACTCCTAGGTGTTTCTCAGCCCAATCAAGTTCACGGCCGAGAATGACCACAACAGCATATGATCATAAATTAACAACATGCATGTTTCCAGCATGCAGAGCTCTCTTATATATAAGCATCTCACCATGGATTAAAAGCAAGAGAATTTATATTATTGTTCTCACCAAATTGAATTTTTTCTTCACGATGTATCTGAACACCAGGTCTGCACCAATAGAGTCTCACCCTTAAAGTCCATCCGGGAGATTAATTATTAGATGTTCAATTATATTCTAAGTAAAATTACACATATTAATTCTCCATAGCATATTTATACCACCCATATGTGTGTGTGTGTGTGTGTGTGTGTGTGTGTGTATTGTGCGTGTGTGTGTGTGCCAGGGATCGAACTCAGAGCCTTGTGCTTGGCAGACAAGCCCTTTAACCACTGATCTAAATTCCCAGCCCGACCACCCAGATTTTCTTAAACCTACGGGGAATACGCCTGTGCTTTTCTTTTCTTCACATTTAAAAATCTATCAGTCATAATCAGGTTTGTATTCTTAAGTAAACGTTATAAAAATCAGCGAATTGGAACTACCATGGGAGATTTTATCTGTCAGTAATATTTTACATGCAAGATCAAGAAGCCAGATTCACACTATCTGAGAAAATAATAAAAGAATTCGATAAAAATATAATGCTTAATCACAAATACATTGGTTGAGTGGGAAATGATTAGAGGTACAGCTCAGTCACAGGAAAAATTTGATCAACAGATATAACCAATATTCCTTCATCTGCTCATCTGGTTTTGATCTTCTTTTTCCTTTCAGCTGCTTAAAAATTTATAAATCATGAATAAAAGTGTATAGTCTTTTATAAATCTGTGAAGAAAGCAGCTCAAGAGACTTATTTTTTTGTAGCTATTCAGCTAAAGAGGTACTAACTAAGCCACTTGCTATTGTTGCATTAAAAATCCCAGGGAAGTAATTTTATTTGTCCAGCATATATTAAATTCGGGGATAATCATTTGTGATCTCAAAATGATGTAGGTAACTTTATATGTTAATAATTTATACTTAATAGATAGAGTTTTTAAAAAATATGAGACCTTATCATTAAGAGAATACATATATATTCTGTATAAATAAAACAATCTATCATCCACGAGATAGGCCCTTTTCTAATTACAGGAATAAATTATGCCCAGAGAAACTTTTCAGCATATATACATAAGAAGCAATAAATATGAAATGTGATATTTCAACAATAAGACTGATAGACTTGTGTGAAACTTTTCTAAGTAGAGGAATTAACATTTCATCAGTATTCTGTCTCCGGTGCCATAAATTGGAGGAGAAACAGCAAACTACATTGTGGGCATGTTAATATTAAGGAAAAGCTAAGGGGGTGGCTTGGTGGCATTTGGACCCACACTTGACTGGTCAAGGATAGGTACATTTTACAAATATTTGATATGGGTTAGAAAACTGTAAATAATGGCACTTATGAGAATTATGTAAACATATATTTCAGTTTACATAATCGTATTCTCAATTCCTCTCTTAATTTCGATATTAGTCACGATTTCTGAGATTTGTGATATTTCTTAATATATAATTGTTGTTAGCCTTTTAGCACTGACGGTTTTTATTGCTTCCAGAAAATTTTTCATGAACATAAATTTAGAATTGCCCTTATACTTTATCTGATAAACTGAAAGTTATAATTTTTTTTCTATTTTAGATGTCTTTTCTCTAATATCAATGTTCCATCATATGAAGAGCACGATTTTAAAGAACATATAAGAGTGTAGGTAAATCCTCACTTTGGCACCCATGACAAATACGGTCCCCATGCTTTACCATATTGAATGAATATTCTACGGATTTCATTTCTCCTTATCAGGTTATGCAAGGCCAGTGTTGATACAGCCCAGTATATTATTCAATTTACCATCAATATTTCTGGAATATCTCATTTTTCTTGTAGATATCCCTTAGTGTTTTTTTTTTTTATTTTCTCATTATATTACTTTTTAAAAGATTGATAACTTGTCAAATTATTTGTAAATGGAAATGAAAAATAGTTTTTTCAATGCATAGCACACTAGTCAAATAGAAGTTGTGAATTCAAATGATAGAGTGTGTGCTTATAGCTTTTTATATGATTTTATAATGGAAACAAGTATCTGTAAACACACACAAGGGTCAAAATAATCCTAGAAACAATGATAATAAACTAGTAGAGAGCTCTTGGCAAGGGAATCAAATATGAAGAACTGCCTTATATGTGAAAAAATTTGCTGATTAAACTAATTGAAGGAAATATCTTTTTACCACGTATTTCAACACTAAAATTGACTCTTAAATACATTTAAAGATAAAATCACATGGAATGATTTATTTGTAGTAGAAGAGATTTAAGCTTAATATGTGTATCCTTAAGGATTCTTAAGGATTCTGTCTTGTACACTAAATTAGCAGCTCTTAGAATGCTTTAATTTTCCACTTTTTTCAGCACTTTTCAATATCTGCTAGTAAATCTACCAATATAAGGATAGATAGATGGATCCATGTACCTATCTCTCTATTCAACTGGCTATCTCCTTGGAACAGATAACCACTTAAAACCCACTGTCTACAAATGTGGGCAAAATTGGTAGATATTTAGTGAAAATTTAAAGAATGAATGAACAAATAAATGCAAATAATATGAAATTATTTATTAGAAGAAACATATATTTGACCCAGTGAGCTATGTAAACTTCTCAGCCTGGAAAAAGAGATATTTCAAACAATGAGGCATGTATCAGCCAAATTTTATAGTTTTTTTAAAATTAAATTCCATGTATTTTTTGGACATTGCAGGAGGAAAAACACTTTTTTTCTCATTTCTAAAATTAAATTACCATCAATTTTTCTCTTTTATTGCTTAGATAAGATTGGGGACAAAAAAGTTAACATTCAAAGCTTATCTGGAGATTCTTCAACTTGTTCTTGATGTCTTTGCTTGGATAGCTTTTTCCCCTTTGCCAAAAGTTATGACCAGATAGTGTGCAGAAACTTTGCAATTTAGAATAATAGGTAAAGATTTGTAAGGCTCATACGACCTGTTGGTTGCTCACTGCCTATATATACTATGGATACCCATAGAGACATGACATAGGCTCAGTTATTTAGTGAATTTCTGAAAGCACTCAATCTGGAAAAGATCCTGAACTTGAGTTTCAAGTCTACAGAACTCATTTTAATTTGTATTTAGAGCAATGATGTAAAGTATGAGTATATCTATATCAACATATACATATGCATGTATGTGTATATACATATCCATGCATACGATATACACAGAACATCAGGAACAAGTAGAATGTATATAAAGTCACGCATGTTGCAACAAAATAATTCATTTCATCTGATATTATTAGATTAGCATATAGGTATCAAATTTAATGATACATAAAGCCAAAGATAACAAAGAAAATTAGAAAGTTTTCCATAGAAAGCTTTCAAGCTGAATTATCTGAAAGCTATAAACTTCTTGCTGTCACTAGTGATTTATTTTACATTTGTACTGAGAAGAAATTGATATTCTATATACAAATATAAAGTTATACATCACATAATAAAATTAAATGCATAGAAATAAAAAATCCATCTGATAATTGAAAAGCCTCATTTAAATTTTAAAGAAATAGTATTACCCTGAAGATAAATAACATTGTGAAATTTCACAATGCCTATATGAGATCAATATTTTACCAGTTCATACATGAAGAAATATATTCACAAGAAGAAAAATAATACAAATGTGTTAAATTTAAAAAATTAAAATTTATAAAGTAAATCTTGGCTCTTAAATCTAATTTCATGTTTTTTGTTTGTTTGTTTTTACTGCAGCTGCTATAGTAGTCTTTAAAAAGCTAGAAGGCAAAATAAAACCTAACTTTTACAAATATGCTGCAACCACACAAGAAATAATGTATTTGTCAGTGTTTCTAGTGTTTTCTTAAATCTTGGGTTTTAATCCCTCTGGAACTGAAAATTCCCTCTTCATCCAAGAATACAGGCTTGCAGCCATCGTTTTTCCTGGACTCTCCACTTTTGGTTCCAACAGTCCACGCACAGCTGTTCAGCTGAAGGGATTAAAAAGTTAGAATATTGTTTGGAGGAAGTTACTCACTCTCTCAGAAAGAATAATAATTTTAAACTCTTCAGAGTTTACAAATGTTAATTTCTATCTCCTGAGGTAATCCTGGTCCCATTATGTATTCCTGGACTCCTAAGATGAGCAACATCTTACTTACTTTTGATGTTGGAAATAAAGTATTTCTTGCCTTTAGCAATAATAAAATCTTTACAGAGGATCTTGCATCCCACAGACTCAAAGCAGCATTACAAAATACAATTCTTTTAACCATGATCTAGTGCCTGTAGCATCTGAAAAGACTTTAGAGCTAATACATAAATTTTGCTAGAGAGACAAGAAGGAACAGAAAGAAAGGTCTGAGCTTTTGTGTTAGTTTTTGGATACTGTTTCTACATCTAGAAAGACATATGGTTCAACAATTAACACTTTCACAAGTTTGTTATTACACAGATTGATGTAGAACACTCTATCAAACCCTGGCAATTTAGTAGGAAAGGTAGTATCATCCTTCTACAAGGCTATATCCAAAACAAACAAGCTGAGTTCTATTTAGAAAGTCTATTTCTAGCCAAACTGGAACTCTTTAGTCTAACACACATGAAATTCTAGACAGTGAAAGTTTTTAAAACATAAAATTAAATGGCATGTCTTGTACCTACCTGTCTTGTCCATGTAGATGAAAATATTATCCATTTACCTTACAATTAGTAAAATATTATTTGAGTAGATAAGAATGTACCTTATCCCGACCAGACTGTTCACCTCTCATGGACACAGCCTAGTTCTTTCATCAAGTGTGTTTTGCTAGTTGTAATGGTGTCAAGGTTTGGCTCAAGATAAAAGCTTCAGGAAGTATTCTATTAAGCAGTTTATGACCTGTCATTGAAAGAATCTATAGCATATTAGAAAAAAAAAAGACAAAAACAGACACATCTGAAGAAAGTGAAAGATTATGAAGAAAGGGAAAGCCCACGCTGCTTGTCTACCACGAGTCAAAACCTGGATGTGTAGTAATTAAGAAAGTGTGGTACTGACACAGGTATAGACAAATTAGCCAATGGAACAAAAACACAAGTTCGGAAACAGACATGTGTGAATGGAAACGTGTGTCTGGTAATTTGTGACAGCTTATGTGGACTGGGAAAACACTGACTAAGCAAAACATTTCTCTAAAATCTGGTCAGTGCTACATCTATGTGGTTGTTTACATTGCTCGCTGTCATAAGCAAAAGGCACAATGTATCGTGGTCTGTAAGCTTGTGTAATGACCTAAACGTTTGTGTTATTTTGGATAAATTTTAATGAAAATCTATAAAAAATTGATCATTTAAAGGAATATGAACTAAATTGGACCGCTTCTTCAGGTTTTCTTTGAAAGTGAATTCTTAGTATATTGGATACCTAAATGTGAAAGGAAAGCTATATAAAACAGAAGAATAAAAATAAATTTATAAATTGGGGATAGGAAAAATCTTACTGAAAAACAAAACAGCACACAAATCATAAAGGAAAACCCTGATATTTTTATGATGCTAATATTAATAAGATGTTTATAACAATACAGGGATTGAAAGAGAAACTGAAACCAGATACATACACTCCCACACATGATTGTATCCCTACATTATCTGTGTGTTCTTGTTTGTGAACTTGGAAGACAACAGGCAGAAAACTGGAGAAATGGGCAAATACACAACCTATTTTGAAAAGATCATTGCACAGTCTATAGCCACACAAACAAGTTAAACAAGACTGAATATTAATCAGATTCTGTAACAAACAGTTCTGTAAAAATATGAGAAGTTAGGTAATACCAATGGTTGACGAGTTTATGGTGGAAAATGAATAGCTCATCAACTCCTGGTAGGAGTATAAATTCATACAACTGTTTGGAGCAACAGGTTTCCATTCACAAAATAGTCCATAGTTTCTAATCCTTTGTGTTCACTGAAATAACAAAAAACAAACAAACAAACAAACAAAAAAACTCTTGCCATTGTCTCTAAATGGTTCATATTAATATCTTAAAAAAATTGCTTAACATTTCCTTAAATATTATAATATTTATAATATTATAAAGCCATTAAAAATAATGACTTAATCTCAAAATTATTGTTGCTTTTTAAAAGTACTAACATTTAGTTAATCCAGTATGGAACCTTTTGAAAAATCTAAAACTATATTGCTTACAGACACATAGATATGTAATAAAGCTATGAAAGATATGTCATAAAGCTAGGTAAAGGGATAATTAATATATGATTCAAATATTCATTTTTGTTCTGATTGGGAGAGTAATAATAAATGAAAAACATTTTGGAAGGGCCAATACAATTCTAAGAGAATGAATTATAGTTATTCACATGTATTTTGCAATAAAAGCAAAGTCTCTTACGAGATACAGTCATCAGTCATCTTATCGAAAAAAGTCTTATTTCTAGTTTTTTTTTTTTACAGGAACTAAAATATACTAATAAACATAATCTCTTTTGTGTAGATTTTCCACAAATCTCCTACAGTTTCTTGTTAAAAACTGTTTCACGGAGGATATTAAAGTTGATTCCAGTTTATAGAAACCAATCTATTTTCAAGTGTATCTGTTAACTTGAAAACAGGGAGAACCACCTGCGGTGAAATGAGTACCTGCATTCCGTTAACAAAAGATATTGTCAAATTCTGTGTGGACAGTGTTAGCCATTATTTCTCTTGGGATTATTTTTCTGTCTATCTAGAGTACAACTGAAGGATACACCTTTCTAAGCAAACAGAAATATAATTCAGAGCTTATCAGAAAGCTCAGGGCAAAAGTTTCTCCTGTCAGAGCATGATAAATATTATAATTTAAGCAGGAACTTCTAAGTGGCAAATTAATGGCTCCAAAAATTTTGCAAAAGAAATTTTACTAGACGAGTAAGCAGATTCTGAAACTGTAAGCTACGGAAATACGTTTATTAGATAAAGAACGGTGCCATCAGCTCTTTCTTTACAACAAACGTATCAGTTGGTTCCCAAACTGCCAACACTATTGTATATGCACAGGAAGAACTTAGGATAGATTCGTTAAAGCAGAAGTCGTCGAAGAGCAACATCAAAGGTCAGGCAAGAACTTCCACCATCATTATGGCTAGGTCTTTGCCTTCAAGCTGGTATCATTTTTACTTGTTCTTTGCATTTAATTGGATTGTGTTGATCTGAATTAGTATGCTGAGTACTCTTACCCTCGACTTTTCTGCAGAAATCTCTTTCCTACTGACCCTTTAACAGTTCTGACCTATAGTTTGATATAATAGGATATGATATAATTTAGGCAGGAAATAAGCAGGAAAAAGAGAGTGTGGAATTAGTCGAGGCTGAGAGATTTGACTTTGCTCTTCACAGATGCTTAGAACATGAGAATTCTATGACTTTGCCAGTGTTAGACACATTTTAACTGCTCAGTGATTAAGCACAGTGTTTAAGCTGATCTCTCAGTGTTATGAAAAAACGCCTCTGGGGCAACTTTAAATTGTAGATTTGCTAGGCTTTTCTCTCTGTGAGATTCTGAGCTTCTATATATAATTGCCTTTCAACAAAGCCTCTGTACATAAAATCAATTTTAAAACCCATATTTGATGAAAAGTTCACTCACAAAAGTATACTTTCTAAAAGCACTATTTTGTGCTGGAAATTTTATATAAATCATCTAATCTCTACCAAACTCCTGACAAAACAACCCAAGGAATGTATAGAACCTGATAGAATCTAATGACTCTAATAATTGGTACTAATGGTGTCCCTGCCAAGGTTCTTTGACAACACAAAAGGTACCTTTATAAAAATACAGTAACTATGAACTGTAATGTTTTGCTGTTGTACTGTTCAGGTAGAGTAAGTACATTTTTCCTTCAGAACTAAATCCAAAAATGTTCCAGATTTTACTCAAATTTTCATTACTAGAAAATAGCTAAGCATTGTCTGAGAGCCTCCTTAAGACAGTAAATTATAGAATGACCTATAGCTGATTTGGAAAGTAGCTCGATCACAACAATAAGTTCAAATTCCATGATTACTTAAAAAGTGTATGCCATTGAATGGATAAAAAAAACTTGGTAGATATATATACTTTTCATATTATTGACCTTAAATGTGAAGAGTCGCTAGTATTTGTTATTTGTGACCATATGGATTAATTTAAAGTATGTTATATTTATTTAAATAAGTCTGGTACAGAAAGACAACTACAAAACCTCACTTGTATGTGGAATGAAAATACGGAACTTATAAATAACAACAGAGTGATGAGAGCTACCAGAGCCTGGGATGGCAAGAACAGTGGAGAGAGAGAGAAAAAATGTTAGTCAAAGGGTAAGAAGTTTCAGTTAGTTAAGGAAGAAAGTTCTAATGATCCATTGCCCGGTACTGAGACTCTAGTGAAGGTATTATATGTTCCAAAACTTCTAAAAGAATAATCTTGAAATATATTTACTGCAAATTAATGATACATGTATAAAATGGTAGATATAATAGCATCACATTTTACCCCCAAATACATATAATTTATATTTGTCTATTTAACATTAATTTAAAACTTTGATGTTCTTGAAGATAACCATTTACTGAATAGTACAGTGCATCAAGTGTATTTTATTTCAATTGAATGGTACATATATATCCTTTTATAACAGTTTAAGATTTCCAAGTATTATCAGGGCTGGGGATTTAGCTCAGTGGTTAGAATGCTTGCCTTGCAAGCACAACGCCCTGAGGTCGATCCCCAGCACAAAAAAAAAAAAAAAAAAATTCCAAATATTATTCTGTCGATACTTGAAGAGGAACGTTTATACAAATGTAAGTTCCTGTCACCACTAGCCATCTTCCTCGTTGGTTCACGCAGCCTGAGGTGAGTTCAAGGTGCTTTTTTAAACAAAACACCTAGTTATTTTGAAATCAGTGGCAGGTGAAAAAAGCTTATAAACATTGTTTTATGGCAGGAAAAGTGTGTTTTTAGTTGATCTTAGGGTGTACCCTTACAGTAATGCTTGGAAAAAAGTGAAGCACAGTTCAAATTATATTGTATTGTTTATAATTAATTTGCATTGTAAACCTTTCAAATATGAGAGTTATTAAGATTTTGAAAGAGAAAAGTGTGCTGGTATAACTATATGTAAATATAGAAAACGGTAGGAACACAGTACTGTTAATTCTTTAGTGATTAACATGTCTTTAATAGAAACATATCAGTTTTAAATTGTCATTTGGTATGACAAACTTTATTCTACTTAGTGTTCTTTCTGAATACTCAGAATTAAAACTTGTAAAACAATTTTTAATAATATCAACTTTATAGTTGAAAATTATCATTAGTATAAGTAATAATATTAATAATTATAATAAATAATAAAGGCAACTTGACATACCTGAGTGAGACTCTTAAACAGAATTTTTTCCACCCATTGGCAAACAAGATAAAATATATACAGAAGGATAAAGAAAAAATTAAAGCTATCATTTCACCAAAACATAGTTGAAGTGACAACTCAAAGGTAATTTATTTTTTTCAAAGGTCATTTAAACTGCAAAATGAATAAAAAAATCAAGCAGCGAAGACAGAATTCTACATACAATGAAAATATCTACCATCAACAAACGTTAAACCAGGCTTGGTGGCACATTCCTATAATATCAACTACTCAGAAGGTTGAAGAATATCAAGTCCAAGGCAAGCCTTGGCAATTTATCAACAACTTGTATCAAATAAAAGTAAAAATGGCTGAGAATTTAACGAAGTGCTTCTGGGGTTCAATATTTTATGTGTATGTACGAACTAACTAAAACAATGCCAAGGATGAGAACTGTGAGAATGTGGCTGTAACAGATTTAAACTACAAGAAAATCTTGGAAAAATCCTTTTTGCTGAAGAACTTAGTTAAGATGGAACTTTTGACTCTGTAAGAAGTAAGAAGAATCACAAAGTATTACCCAAAGTAAACACTTGGGTAGGGAAAAATATTGCAGGTATTAAAATTCATTTTTACCTATATGTTAAAGCAAAAGTAATAATATATTATGAGATTTATAGCACATGTGGAAATGAAATATATTACAATAAATGTGAGCTTTGAGTGATAGATAGATATATTGGTTCAATATTTTAACAATTTATATAGTTAAACTTTGTACACATACAATAAATTCATTACACACAATTAAACCTGTACAGTGACCACTCTCTAAAATCACGGCATTCAGTAGCAAACATAAAATAAACTGCTAAAAGCACTCAATTTACCCTGATAGGAGACATAAAAGGACACAGAAAAAAAGAGAAAGCAAATACTTAGATGAATTGTAAATATCAGCGATCATGTTAAATGTAAACATTCTGAATACAACCATCACGGTCAATCTCAGAAGAGAAGTAGCAAAAAACAGTCCAGGGTTATCGATAGATATCCCTGTATAATACCTATGAGTAATTTTTCTCTTTGATGTAGTTATGTGATGCAATACAGTAGACAGTTCTAAATACCAAGCCACTTGCTCAAATTAAAATAAATCTTATTAATGATTATTTTTGTTTTATTGTATTAATGGGTTCACTAAGGAGTCAAGAAATTATTTGCACATATATTCATAAAAGAAACCGGCATTTTATTTGTCTTTTGTATCAGTTTTATTAGTTCCACAGTATCAATTGAAGAGAAGGTATGGATATTCTGAAAATATTTCTGAAAGTTTGAAAGAATTTCCACACAGTTATTTCTTATTTCTGAAAGAGATAACATTGTATAGTGGTGTAGAATTTACTAAATGAAACATATCTCCACAGCTATCTGTTCTAGTGTTTTTTAATTCTTTTAAACAATGAGATTTGGCAGGCTTAAATATGGAGTAACTGAATTTTATTGAGGGCAGCAATAGTGCACAGAAAGATAAGTATTCACTTTCTCTTCACCTTTGTAAGCTCTCTTATCTACACACACTTCATGAACACACACACACACACACACACACACACACACACACGCACACACATACAACAGATACCAAATAATCTACACTGATTTTTGAACCATGAGGATGTGAGATGATAGTGAGGATTCATTTTGCCTTTAAGTAGCTTACAGGCCTTTGTTCTAAGGACATACTACCTACTTAGAGTTAGTATTTTTTGTTTTTTCCTTTTTTTTACTATGTGTGATTTATAAATTAATGGTACTTAGGAATATCTTCATGAACTAAAGACAGTTGAATTTCAGTACTGAAAGTAAAGACTTAGTTTATTAAAGAATGTGTTAGCTTTCCATCACTACAAGAAAAAATTGAAATAATCAACTTATTAAGTAAAAAGGCTTCCTCTGGCTCACGACTTTGAAAGTTATATTTCATAATCTTTTAGTTCCCTTGCATAGGGAGAAGATCACATGGGATCATATAACAAAGCAGAGTATTTACTTCACAGCTGCAAGCAAAAGAGAGATGAAGGGCACAAACATTCCTTCTGCCCTAAAGGTCACCGACTCAGTTTCCTTCATGCCCGGGGAGTGTCACGCTGAGGCCCAAGATTTTTCCACATGAAATTTTTGGGAAACACAGAAGTTCAAAATTATAGCAAAGACCTAGCGTATTTCATCAGGTGTTGTGGTAACTTGTCTCATATAGTGTAACTTGTCTTTATTTCTCTTTTTTAGAACTGTAATTGTTAGGTTGAAATCGTGTCATTGGCTTAATTTTACAACTAATTTTGAATCTCTGGCAAATGTATCTATTTTCATTGTCTAGATGAATATATTTCAATATTGTACTTAGCATTTAATTTGCAAAAAATATAAAAATTATAACGATCTGATGGTATATTTTAGTAAGAAGCATTTTTTTACTTAGAAATATGCATTTAATACTCAATTTATACATTTAAACTTTATTTTTGTACACTGCATTTTGCTTTATTAAAGTGAAAGAATAGTTGTCTTTTCCCCAATGTCTCAGCAAAACAACTCTGTTCTAAATCCTTCCATAACTAAGAAGGGATACACAGAAGGATTCGGGCTTTTCTAATAGTATTTCCAAGCCATAAGCCTGGAATAATATAAATTCTACTTCTTCCCAAGAACTTTCTGATAGCTTTATCATTTTGCTAGCTGTGAAATTCTAAAGAAATAAACTGAAAGGCAGCATTATTCTTGCTGTCGTCACAGTTTGGGGGTGGGATAAATGGAAAGAGAAAAAAAGATTTGAGGTTGGTACAAATACATTTTGGCCTGGGCTGAAGGATGTGATCTTTTGTGCTATTTTATTCCCACCTTTTAGCTAGCATAATACAAAAGATTATGGAAAGGAGCTGGCAGTAATCAATGACTCAAAAAGATGACAGTTGAAAAACAAACGGAATCTCTAAACCTATTTCCTGGTGAAGAAATTGGCATGTTTTTAGTTTTCTACACTTTTTCATGTTAATTTGTGTAAAACACATATGAAAGTAGGTATACTTTTTCTTTCTTCTCCAAAACAAGCAGCTTTTTTCTGCTTGCTTTATGCAATACTGTAAGTCAGGTTTTTGTTTTGTTTTCTTCCCTTTTCTTCCCCTCAGTCACCTTTTCAGTGAGTGCACTATATCAGAGGGCCTTGATTTTGTTCATGTATTCTCCAATGAGACTGCTCACGTTTAGCTTGGATTTGAGGTATTTTCACCAGTCCTTTTTTTTTTTTTTTTTTTTTTAACCTCTTATATTCTTCAACACGTGGGTCAATGTCACTAGATATTATAACCTAAAAAGTAGAATTCTACTTTTTTAAAAGGCTTGTTTACATCTTATACTGTACAGTTCTACACCACTTTGTTTCACTTCGTTGACATCATCTACTTGTCTATGCACAATTATTGTACCATCTGCTTGGACAGAAAGTGGCACTTGAAGCTTTTGCTCATATCCTTTGGAATCACTTATATTTGCAATTTTGGCTTGAATATTACTATTTTTGTGGGTTTAGGAAATTATCTCTATAAAACTCAGTTTTCTCCTCAAAACAGGTTATTTCTGCTGACTTTTTCTGTGGCCTGAATGGTGATAAAGTCTTTCAGGTTTAAACTAAAATAAATAATTGGTCAATTTAATGAGAAAAAATTAAAATATTTTTGTGAGATGAATACCACAACCAAAGACAAATGACAAACTGTATGACACCATTTTAAAAATGTACTTTAGATAATGGCTTAATATTTCAAATACAGCCATGGTAATAGATCCTGGGGTGACTTGGAAGCATAGTAGGCAAATATCATCAGTTAAAGGGCATAAAAATTACAGTTAAAATGGAAGAATATGTTGAAGAGACCTATTATACAGTATAGTGACTATGGAAATGATTTTATATTCATAGGACTGCTACGAGAGTAGATGTGAAGAGTTCTTACCGTGAAAATGGTGGTGTACAAAAGAACATATGTTTATTGGGTAGATTTAACCATTACACAATGTATATGTGTTTCAAGCACCAAGCAGTAGAGGAAAGATACAGACCATTTTACTTTTCATTCTAGAAAAAAGAAAAAAAAAGAAAAGAAAAGCTGAGCAAAGACCAAAAATGCTATATAGAAAATTGGAAAAAAACATAAATATCCATATGGTCCTCATATGTGTAAAGATAAATTCAACTTCACTCATAAGGAGAAATTCTAATTTAAACTAAAATAGAATACCAAAACCAACTTGGCAGATTAAAAAAAAAAAAATCCTAACAATTTACTCCATAAGAGAGAGTTACAAAATAAAAAGACAATGTATTTATAATTTTATATAGTATGTGAGTCTTTAAGTAATAAAGAAAGGGAGAAGATGTACTTAGTTCTGCTTATGTTTACAAAAATTTAGAAAATAGGATAATCAGAGAATATTAAAATTGATTGCATACAAAAAGAATGAGAGAAAATATAGAAGAGTGATACCATACAAATTTTTAAAGTGTGACTTTCAGAAGCACATTAATATGCAAAACAAAAAAAGTTATAAATCCAACTCCCACTAATTTAAAGGTCAATCTCACCCAAAATCAACCTGATACCTGATAGAATGACCAAATAGCTAGAAACCATGGGCCAGTCAATTTGACATATAAAATTAAGTAACACACTCATTATTGTCAAAAGAATTCTTGCCTTTCTTCTAAACAAAGAAAAAAAAGACGTAAGTAAAAGCTCTCTGGACATTCTGATCAAATATATTAAATTAATGTCTTTTAATTTGAGTAGAAGGAATGTGGCAATACACTGAGTTATAATAATATTAATATCTATGTCTTTAAAATTTTACACATATTTTATTTTTCCAATAACCATATTGTTTTCATTTTTCACCTTCCTATTATTATGAATACACCGAATAGTTGAAAAAGTAATACAGTGAACACATAGATTACTTCCTACCTAGATTCTTCAATTCTGCAAATCTTAATGCATCATAATATACTAGTAATCTCTGTCTCTCTGTCTCTCATACACACACACACACACACACACACACACACACACACACAACACACACGCACAAACCCTGATAATTGATGAAGAGTAAGTCGTTTTACCAGGGAAAGAATACAGAGGTAAGTATATTCTTTCTTATCACTAGGATAAAATACCCACTTAAAGGAAAAGAGTTATAATTTGGCTCATGACTTTGTGGTTTCAGTCCATGGTTAGCTGTCTCCAAGGAAGAAAATTTCTCAGCTCATGGGAGTCAGGAAGCAGAAAAGGAGTGAGGATTTGGAGACAAGAATATACCCTTCCAGATCATGCCTTCAGTGAGCCCCCTCTTCCAACTGGGTACACTCAGTATGATGAAAGTTTAAATGAAGAAACGGTAGAGTAAAAGACACATTCCCATTAATCCTCTTGAAATACTCCCCCTCCCTTTGAACACAATTATCCCATCATTTTTGCCACTCTCTGAAGCAGTTCTGGAAATCATCTATTATGGGTGTCTGTAGTTGTCCTGTTGTGGCTGCCTTGATGCCCCAAAATGATGGAGTAGATTCACCTGTTATCATTATTTCACTTTGGGGAAGAGCCAGAGGTTATGCTGTGATTCAGTGAATAGCACTGATGAGGACACACAGTACTATTTTACAAGCCTGACTTTCTGTTGGATGCCGCTTGGCAGCATCATTCACTGTAATTTCCACACACCTTGTAAAGACACTCAAAAAACAGGACTTCCAGAACTACTTCAGAAATAGTAAGAAAGGAAAGGGACAATATATGTGAGAGAGATTAACAGTGATGTATCTTTTACTGCACTGTCTATTTTATATAAATATTCACTGAACAGTGTGATCATCTTTTGTACTTTTCTAATGCTGGTTGCATCTGTGAATTTATTTTTATTTACTAACATATTTGGCCTGTGCTTCATCCATTTCTGCTGTATTTTTCTATAGTACTTTGTTTTAGTAACATTTCTCATTACTGAGACAAAATAACTGACACCCAAAATTAAAGGAGGAAAGGTTTATTCAGCTCCCTGTTTGTAGCGGTTTTGGTTAATATTCGGCTGGCCCCAAGGTAGGGTGACATGGCAGAAGGGCACCAAAGAGGAGAAATAACCACAGCTGACAAAGCAGCAAGCATGGTCCCTTATTCCTTATCCAGGCCAGCCTGAGGGCGGGTAGCACCCACACACTTCATCCCACTCAGAACTGTGCCAAACCTATCAGCAGACTGATGGCCTAATCACACACCCTTCATCTCAGCCACCTCTGAAAAAGCCCCACCTATGACCACATGCGGCTTTGGGGGGACATCTAGATACAACCATAACACACTTATTGACAGTTTTACTCTTCCACAAGGGAGATTATTCAATGACTTCTCCAACCAAATTCAAGAACTCAACCATTCCACCTTTGATAGTTAAAATAACTGCTGAGAATGTGCATCCTTTCATTTTGGACAGCAAGACTTCTCCAGTAATAAAAAAGAGCAATCTGAATATTTAGGTACACATACAAAGTTTCTCTTTCATAGCAATAATTTCAAATATATGTAGGAGGGCTGATTATGGAAGATGAGAAACGCTGTCATTTATCAATTTTTTGAATTTCAGTAAATGCTCTGGGATAAACAACATAATTCTTTAAATATTCTCCTTTGAAATGAGTAAGTATGCTATTCCATCTTGTCAGGAGAGAACCCCCAAGGGACATTGCAGGAGGAAGAGGATCATTTAGTCGTTATGCTTCAAGCACAAGAGGCATGGTGACCACCTTTCTATAGCCACCTGCACACTTTAAAGGCTTCCTGCCAGAGCTGTGGGCAGACACCTTTGCCATCTCTGCTCACTGTAAAGATCTTTGCCCTCCTGGGCCCTGGTTTGCCTCTGTGAGGCTCTGTACAGTCGGCAACGCACAGTCTGTAGCCAGAACGATCGCTCCCCAGCGGGCCTCCTTCCGCACACACCACATAGCCTGCCTGCCTGGAAGGTTGCCTGCACCCACGAGGGCTCAGACTCTCACTGCACACCGCGACGACATGGGTTCTTATCCTTATCCCCCCAACCTGTACTCCAGAGAGTGGCCTGTTTTGTTTTTTTTTGTTTGTTTGTTTGTTTGTTTGTTTTTGTTTTTGTTTTTTTCCCTTCAAAAATAAAACAACAATTTGCCAAACAACATGGGTATGTCTTCTGTTAAGTCTCAGCTCCCTCCTGGTGGCCCCACGATACACTCTCATATTACAGTTCATTAACTGCTCTCGTTATTCTTTTATCAAGCTATTCATTTCTTACTTTAAATATTCCCCGTCTAACCTACTAGGTAGATTCTGTACCTAGCTGAACCCAGCCTGCTGTGTAAGGTTAGTATAAATTAATGTGTATTATTTAAAGCCTAAGGATAGTTAATATAAGAAGATGGGAACTCTCTAAAAGTTGTTTTTGTTGTTGCTTGCTTCCCTTAAAAAAAACCTCAAAAACATTTTGTATCTGTGCAAATTTCATAATACTAATTGGAGTGGTGTCAAAACTATTGTATTTAACAGCTGTGTCATTGGGGAGACAAAATGTTTATTCTTAAAAAGCATTTTTGCGTAAAATGCACTAACACTTTCGACCACAGATACAAAATTTGTTTTGAGATAAAATCCAAGTTTCAGAACCTTGACTGAGAGAAAGAAATTGTATGAATTGCCAGTTCACACCTCCGTGTGAACAGTGTTCTTTGCAAATCTGATTTCCATGTGTTCACATGGGAAAGGCTGACTAGGAAAAAATTAACTAGGAAGATGAATATGTTTGCTTCTAATGTGAACTTTGCAATTCACTTTGGAAAGAATTTTCATAAGCATATATCAAAAAACATGACTACAGTTTAATAAGAGAATACTCCATTTTGTTGCAAGTAAAACTAAAACATTTCTAAGTTTTTAACATATTCTTCATTCTGGTGCTGTAAACAAATATTTCTCTTGATGACAGTAAGACAGACAGTCAAGCTATAATACTTAGAAATAAAAGAAGTAAAATGCACCCATTATATAACCATCTGGTCTTTGAAATGATACTGCTTTAAATTTCAGTTAATGGGAGAAAGATAATTTACTTACATGTTCAGTTTTCATACTTTTTTAAAAATTTAAAGAAATTAAATACAGCAAATATTAAGACAGCAAATAAATCCAGGCATATCAGTTCGTGTGTGTAATTCCAGCTATTCAGGAGGCTGAGGTGCAAGGACGCTGAGATCACTGCCTGTCTGAGCAAGTGAGACTGTCTCAATATAAATACAGAGGCAGGGGATGTAGCTTAGAAGCAGTTACCTAGCATGTGAAAGACTCAGGTTCGAGCCTAGAACTGCCCCAAAGACCTACAGAAACACAGCAAAACTGTAACACTTTCCAGTAAGAAATATCACATAATGATATCTTCTAATTTTACTTTATACCAGACTATCAAGATAATAATAGTGTCCATTTATTCATAGTTTTAAATTATATTAATAATTTTATTAATTAAAAAAATTCACTGACTGTGCTCCAGACAGCAAAGTCATACTGCCATCCTCCTGTTTAACAGATCACACTGAATAGCAGTGACAAATGGATTCCTAAGGCAATAAAAACCTATCTAAATATTTTTCCAGGTATTTGTTTGAAAGATTCACAGTCGCTGATTCATTTGTATCTGCACAGAGGATATTCAGCAGAAACTTTTATAGATTATTTTAATATAATTTTATTTGGAGTTCTAGAGTAGCATTTTATCACTATCAACTTTTGGCTATTAATCTATTTTAAATGAAACAGAGGTACAATATTTCAATAGTATTATAAAATATTTAAATTTAAAAAACAGAAGGAGTAAGCAATAGTCTATGATTGATGTATGAAGGTAGAATGATTTTAACCTGTTAACGAAATTTATTTAAGACAAATTGGCTAATCTCTCATTTGTCTTTTTTCAGACAAAACTCTCCCCCGTTCATTATTTCACACAAAGTTTATTTAGCGGAATAATAAGCGAATTTAAAAATTCAGGGAGGTATGATGTAATTACAAAATCAAGCTTGAAAAGTAGAAGCAGAAGAGAATTTAATATTTCTTAAAGTGTAAGATTTTTTTGCATCAATCTTTTTTATGATTTTGAGATTGTAGACAAAATAATAAAATAACTTCTTGAGTTTGATCTCCAGCGCCCCCCAAAAAAACTTCTGTTTTAAATATTGAGAGACAAAGCAAAATAAAATCACCCGAAAATCTCAGCTAAAATTAAAAAGTGAAGTCCCCCAAAACAAACGAAAATACAAATGAAAAACCTAGAAAACTGTTAATATGCTGCAGCAAATCCAAAGTATAAAAATAAATTATGTCATCTTTGAATCTCTACTTCTTTGTGTAGATTAAGAACTGATCTGTTGATTCCATGTGCACAGACGGAAGAGCAAGGCAACATACTTAAATAAGAGGGTTGAGAAAGACAGAGTGCCTCTTTCTATTTTTAAGCAAAAATAGTGGAAAATTACTGAGGCTTGCTAGACTCCTCAGGAAGGCAGGATGAGATTTGTGAAAGTGGCACTTCCCAGAGAAACTCTGGAATATTAGGCAGCAGAGACTACAGCAAACATCACACAGATAAGCCAAGTGGTCCACACATTCCTATCACACAAAAGAAAGTTGGATCAATTATGTAAAAGTCTGGCAGAGGCATAACACATAGACAAAAGAAATATATTTGGTCCACTTCTTCTTTTTCTTCCTCTTGATAATAGTTATAATACCAGCTACATGCACACATACACACACACACATACATAGTTTAAAGATGAATAACCAATGGAAAGTGAAAAAAAAAAAAAAAACTGTCATCAAAATATATTTTCCCTTAACTTTTGCCAATGATGGATTTACATCAACGGTATGAGTATACAAGGCAATTGTAAGAGAGAAAAGAATTGTAAATCTATATTTAATCTATTAAAACATCATTAACGTTTTTTTTCAATAATCCACTACACCAGAAGTTTAGTCCTGAATGAAATAGGACTAAAATTAATGTTTCTTTTGCCTTGTCTTTCCAGTGTGGGCATCTTTTCACTCATGTAAATATGTTCCACACTTTCATCAAGTGCCAATGCATCAGTAAATGCTTAGACATTTTTATTACCAGGGAACTCCAATACAATGAATTTACAATTTTGTAGTACCCAAAACAGTTTAATATGAATTGTTTGGATATGCAATTAAAGAGTGGATAAAATTTGATTCCCAAAGAATGGTACTTTGGAATAAACCATCTTAGTTAATTTAAAACATCTATATACTTTCCATAATACCATTCAGTTTGTTTAGTTTCATACAGCTCTGAGCACTGGTTAATAAGTCCAGTATTATTCTTACAACAGATTTTTATGTTTTATTTTATAAAATGCGAAACTTCACTGACTTATTTGGAGGCTCAGATATATGAACCTCATTACTTTCAGACCTCTCTTATACCAAAAAGTATAAGTATACTACGTATAGTACTGTAAGTATAGTAAAGATATGCTTTGTAAAGCTAACTTACTGAGTTCACTTTTCCAGTTGCTTTCAATCTAAACACAAACTTTCACACTGTTTTCCAAGGTTTGCTAAAACTGGATGCCATAACTAACATTATCTCATCTCTATAAAATTGTCCTACATTTAGGTTTATTCCCAAAGGGTTCAGGATTCTGGGATCTTTTCCCACTGTCAAAAGTATATGGGGCTTGCATTTATTATCCGTGTATGCATCTCTTCTAAGCACTAAATCCCTATTTTACAATTGTTGTATTTTATTTCTTTTAATTAATTTGCCATATAATTGTAATTTGTCATTGCATTAAGATTTTAAAATATGTCCATCAGTGCAATGGCTTTGGGACACGTTATTATAAGGGCTTAATAGCTAGTATTAGAGAGATGAAATAGGTTTTCTCCTTGAAAAATGTTTGACTAGAATATCTTTTAAGCCTCTCATTATTCTACAGTGCTGTGTCTGTAAGTTATTTCTATCCCAAGAGGATTACACCTAAGATACTTCATTTGTTATCCATGCTGCAACTTTATAAAAATAATTTAACCAATTTGAATAACAGCTTTATTATTTGTATTTCTGAGTTATAGTGAGGTTTATTTTAAAAATATATGTAAAGAACTGAGCACGTTACATGTATTTATGATGGAATTTAGGTATTGTCAGATGTTGGATATTTTAAATTTGATTTTACGTCTTCCTGCACGGCATCTGAATGCACAAAGACAGTGTATATAATGAAGCCTTAAGCGGTGATGCCAGTATAATGGCACCAGGGCACACAAATGTTTTCAGGGTATTAATTTTAAAAGACCAACAGATCAAACTGAACATTTTAACATCACTTCTAAGACTAAAGTTTCAGGGATGTGACAAGCACAAACATTAGTGAACAAAAGAAGCAGCAGTGAATATATAGTCTTGTCTACCAGATTCTTGTCTATTCTGTGGTAAGTTTGTTGTTATTCTTTATATGCATATATGTGTGACCTAATAAGCATCCTCATTAACATTTCTATGTTGTGACTTAAAAAGAAAAGTAAATTTGAAGTCTTTCTGAAAAATTAATAGACTCATATGAGTTAGCTATGGAACAAATATATTGCTAAGAAAGAAGGTAATTCACATCTATTAAAATGTACCATTAAATTATGATAATATTTTATAATGGGAAAGATAATAGGAAGTACAATCACTATTTTAAACTACCAACAAAGTTTAATTATTATACTTCATTCAATTTCCTACTGTAATTCAGTTTCCCAAATACAAAAACAATACTTAGACTTAAAAAGCTTTCATTACAAATTCAAGTTCTAGGGAGAAAAGAATCAAAACAGAATATTAATAGTAGTTTTCTTTTTATTTCTGTCATATTTCAGGGGGAATAAGAAGTATCATGGTATCACGTGAGATGACTATTTTTATTAGAAGATTAGATAATGATTTATGTAAAAGAAGAATTCTATCAGTCACAAAAACAGATCACAGATCTCATAGTTTTATACTTAGCTGCCACATACAGTAGAGAAATACATTCTTACAATTTTTATGATATATGAAACATGCCAGTAAAATTACTAGTATTTTTCTCATGGTCTATGTATTTTTTTCTTTTTACACTTCTTATGGGATAATCCTGATGGAATTGTCAATTTTAGCTCTATAACATAGAAATAGGATAGTTTCTCTGTGTGTGATTAAAAAAAAATCTGTTAGCAAAGCACATCTAAAAGAAAAACCTAATGTTATGTTATATTTTAATTAAAATTTTTATAATCATTATAGAACGTAAGTATCATATTTCAAGGAGTGATAAATAAGAGGTCAGTGAATATATATGACAGTTTAAAATCACACAGCCAATCTACCTACAATTTATGACATAAGTTCTTAACTTTTAAACGCTATTTACATTCACCGCCGACTTACAAAAGTACAATAAATAAAACCATGCAGCCACTTTATCAAGAGAAATATTTTTCCAGATAAAATAATTTTTGAGACCTTTATTTATGCCACAGTCTGCTGCGACAGATTGTAACTTGCTGAGACACAGAAATGACTAACCTTTAACAAAAACTTTAGAGTGTTATGGTATACTAGTAGAATTTATTCACTATAGAGAAGAAAAATATGGTGAAGAAAAGAAAATATATGCTGAAATAGAACGCTCTGGAAGGAGGAGAATGTGCGTGAACTAATAGGAAAGCAATCTTCTCAAGAATGCCACAGTACATACTATAAAAATGGTACAAATCCCCTATGATGAATGTTATCACTAATCACTATGCACATCTAAAATGTCCCCATTAAAATAAAATTTTTAAAAAATGAATACCTAATGAGTGTTTCAAACAAACAAACAAAACAAAACAACAACAACAACAAAAGACAGACAAATCAGTGAATATGTCAAAATACCCCTGGGTCATCCATTAGCCTTGAAAGTTGAAGAAGAGCCTATATAATAGTGATCCTATTTTTTTACCAAATTCATTCAGTTATTTAATAAGCATGTTTTGGATTAATCTCTGGGAAGAAAAGAAGAAAGGTGGCGAAACAAACTAAAACAAATTGCATAAAGTACATTCTAGTTGGAGGAGATATAAAATTAACATAACACATAATGCTATTTGAGCTTGGGGTTTTGAAAAATGATATTTCTCCTTTTCTCTCTCTTTCTCTGGTGTAACTATTAAAATCACCTCTTCCTACTTTGAAATGTGTCCAGGTATAGAAAATTATTTATGTAGTCATCCAAAGTTAAGACTATTAGCAAATAACCACAAATAATTTTATGAAATAAAAGGCAAAAACCCACACTAATATATGTTATGCTTTGTGTATGTATCTGTGTATGTATTTTAAAAGAAAAGATACATGGCAAAATTTTGAATAAATTTTGGGGAACTCTTTAGTGTTTACAGATAGAGAGATGTATATCTTTGAAGGAATTTCATGTTGTTTTAAAATATTTCAATTCAAAATATCATAAATATATAACTCATATATTTGAGAACTAATGTTACTAATGAAATACTAGTTTCAAATTACAGAGAGGCAATATATTCTTTCCAAAGTGGTTATTTTTGTACAGTTACAAGAAAATGTTATTTCAGTAGACTGTCTGCACAAATAAGGAGCTCACTTTTTATCATAAATGTGCATATAAGTGTGTATTTATTGAAACATACATTTTTGAAAATCATATGTATTGAAATTATTTGTGTGGCTGTCTTTTATTCTGAAATTTTATTTGGATCTATGTTACGTGAACCTATTAAGTGCAAAAACTTACAGTTCTGCTGGGGATTTATCCCAGTGGTGAGAGCACT
>PVJO010024843.1:0-23608 GCA_004026905.1 Hystrix cristata
CTCCCTCCTCCTGCATCCTCTTCTCCATTGTATTTGTCCCACTGACAATTGCACGTTACACAGATCCATACAATTGAGTGTTGGAAGGAAGAATCAGTACTACCAAAGGAAGGAGGCAAAGGAAGGAAAAAGGAAATGAGGGACAGAAGGAAAGGAGACAAGAAGGAGAGGAGAGGAGAGGAGAGGAGAGGAGAGGAGAGGAGAGAGGAGAGGAGAGGAGAGGAAAAAGGTCATATCGGTTGCCTCTTGGACTTTGTTGGCATGGAAACATGATATATCTTTCTCTGCGCAAAGATTCCAGCACACTTGCAGTACTACTATGTATCCATCTCACAAAATCGCCACTGGGCATGGATCACAAACTACTACCAAAGAAAAGCAAGGTGAGCAAAGTCTGGATAAAAAATTGGGCAGATAGATCCTGAAAATTTACAGAGACGTAAGTATCCAGGCTGGAAGCTGAAGTCATGAAGCTGTATCCCAGCTCAGCAGAGCTAGCAGGAGGTGGATATCGCCTCTCTCTCCTGCTTAGCCAGCAGAAATAAGGTCGTTTGCAGATCTCGCCTGCCCTTCTCTCTTGGAATAAGAGACGTATGGCCATTTGTTATTTCTGCGTGTGCTGAGGACTTTTTCTCCTCCTGCCTCCTAAAGGGAAGCACAGATTCTGTAAGCACAAGAATTCAGTGTGGAAAACATCAACATCACAGATCCCTTATTGCTTTTGTGGCTGTGCACCTTTTACTTTCTGCCTTAGGAAGCCTCAACTCCAGCCTCCTTGGACCAGCTGCTGAATTCTTAGTGTGCCTTTTCAAATTGAAGGACACACATTTACCACCCTTCCTCTGGAATTAAAATCTGGCATAGGTGAAATACATGGGGAAGGAGGACTCCTTCCATTTTAAGCATGCGACCGAGTGAGTCAGCACAAAGGCCGGTTTGAGAGAAGGAGTCAGAAATGCTGTAAAAATAGCAGCCAGAAAATAAATTCATGATGCTTGAAATACATATTAAAATTATGACTGCCACAGACTCCCAACATAGGTAACCCCACATTTGTAGTGGAGTGATGGAGATGTGTGTGCTTGTAGGCTGACACTTATGGAGGTTGACACTTAGAATGCTTACTTTAGAAATAGGGACCCATAGGCTGTAAATTAACAGTAGACTCAAATCTATGCTTGATTTTGTAAATGCCCTTGTGCAGAACTAACATGTACACCCCGATGAATGATGGCATCAGCTCACTGAAGACTGTGGCCACCTTGGAATGGAGTGCCCATCCCTTATGAAATTTGTTGAGTATGGCAATGAGTTCCACAGTGGCCAGCAAGGTACTTACTTCAGGAAGGAAGTGAAAATATGGGTCTGGGAAACCCAGGATCTGTTTGGGACAGAGTGATCCAGGAACCAAATCTGGAGTGCTGGATATGAAGAATGGCAGAGAATAACCAGAGAGGTAGTCTGGGGCCGAGGAATACTAGCTTAGGGAACTTGATATTTATCCACAGGTGAGATCTGTCGGATGTGTGCTTTCTGAAAACTCACGTTTGAGACTTAATCTCAGCAAGAAATCCAAAGAAAACACTTTGTCAAATTAACGTCTCTGTTCCAAACATTTATGGGAAGTTAGCGAGTACAGATAGGGCAGAAATACCAAAGCACCTCTGAGACTGGAGCTTTATTTGTCCCTGATGATTGACTCCCCCAAATTTGGCAGAAGGAGGAATCTCCCACTTCAGACCTGTGCACAGTCCACCCAGTTTCCTCCTCTGGGGAAAGTTGTCAACTCAACAGACTAGAAGCAGAGACAGCCACTTACAGAGAAATTGTACCTTCCTCCCTCGCCCAGCCCAGGAAAAAGGCAGGTCAATTGATAACAGCATGAAAAATTTAGATTGAGGAGAAAAACGAGAAACTGGCTGCTTTTTGTTGCTTGTAGCCTAACAACATGCTACATTACTCAGGAGCAGATTCTGGCTTTGGTAACCACCCTCAAAGTCTGGCAGAAGATCTGATCGGGTCCTTAACCCTTGGTGCCTTCATGGGCTCCACCGCTGTAAAGTGCACCTTTTCCTCACTCGGGCACCCCCCATCATGACCTTACTGCAGCACCCAAATGTGATGCTCTCTTTCCTTACCTTCTCAGCCAATGCTTCCTGCACTATTGCAAAACCTTTTGCACCCTAGTCTACCCTTGACTAACCTCATCTATCCTCAACAACCCTGATTTACCATCATAGCTCTTAGATGAGCCCTATCTATCCTGATTTACACTCCTCCATCTCTATTTACTTTCAACCTTTATCTGTGCTCAACCATCTTCATCTACCTGTTATTCTCTGCTAATTTCATTATTCCACAAGTATCCTTGTCAACTCTGGACTACTCTTCCCTCCTGAGAATCTTGACCACTGTCATTTCTGTCCCCACAGTATAGTAACGATGATAACAATAATGATACTCTCTCAAATGCACTGCACGTTTTCAAGAAACATCTTCAGAACGAAGGATTTACAGAAGGTCCCAGACTTCTGTTGGTTTAACGTAGTGACTTTTCAACTTTACAGTGATGCAAAAATGATATACATTCAGTAAAGTGAGTACCCATAAGACCACTATGTTTTTCACTATCAGTGCCGTACTTATTACATGAGATAGCCCATCTTTATTATAAAATAGACTTTATGACAGATGACTTTATCTAGCTGTAGGCTAATATAGGTGTCCTCAGCACATTTAAGGCAAAAACTTTGGTGTTCAGTAGGTTAGATGCATTAAATGTGTTTCAGTTCATTATATTTTCAACCTACAATGGATTTCTCAGGATTGAACATCAAAAGTCAAGACGTATATGTATATTTCAATCTTCATCCTTTATATTTAATGGCAACGTCATATTATATCATTATCTAACCCTCATAAGAATCTTGAAAAACAGAGCTTTTCCTCAGATGAAGAAATTTCATGGCTTGTAAAAGTGAGGCTCCACCTAAGTACAGGTGTAAGTAAGGTCTAGGGACATACTAGGGCTTCTGCGTGTCGTTCCTGTGATGGGCACTTTAGTGTCCCGTTGCCGAAGGCCCAGCTGAACTGTGCACAAAGGTGCTTTATACACACTCTGCATCAACCTCACAGTCCCACCAGAAGGCCCTTTACAAACGAGGTATCTGAAGCTCAGGAAACCCCAGGGACACACCTAAGCCAGCCAGCCAGCAAATGACAGGATGGGACTGAGAACAAGGTCCTCAAACTCTTGTCTCTTTCTCCCATATCAGAAATAAACTCATTCACATTCTCATGCTATCAAAGTCATCGACACTTATTTTCCTCATAAATTTGCATTTTTAAAAAGGAAGAAAAGTTTCAGTTTCAAGGTAAAGAAAATATTTTCTGCTGGAAGAATTGTCTCAAAAACTGTACTCAGATGATTAAAGTTTCCCTAGTTTCTCAAGTTATACTTTGTACTTCTAAAATCACACCTGATTCTAACACCAAAAAAGAAAATAGGTCAGATATTAAAGTTTTCTTCCTTCTGCTACATTCTCCTCTATTTTTTGTCTCTTTCTACTGCAGAGCACATTGAACTCCCTTGAGTTAAGGCACGAGAAATGTGAGATACTCTGTTATGCAAATAACAAGAGGAAAGTCAAGGTCTGCCGTGGTGAAGGCTTTTGAATTACTGAGTTTTAAGGTAAGTCAAAAGAGTAAGCAGTGACCTAGTTTGACCTTGCTAGCAGACAGAAGATTCTTAAGGCATTATGTTAGAAGAAAACCCAGGAAGGAAGTGAGCTCATACTGACTGGAGGTAGAATGCACAGTGGTGAGTGTGTGCATTCTGGCCCAAGACTGCCTGCACTTAATTCTCAGCCCGCCATTCAAACTCTGCCTCAGTTTCCTCACTTCTAAAAACAGAATACTGATAGAAATAGTAGCCACCTCAAGTGGGAAAGAAGGAGCCAAGGAGTTCATAAGTACAGCCTGTTTCAAACAGGCACATGTTAAATGCAGCATGAATGATAGGGCTGTCCTTAGTGAGTCCTCTGCTCGGGGATCTGGGGCCACTTTCTGGGCTGAGTGAAGTAGGTGGTTTTGCTGCAAAATACAGAGTCTCATTAGGTTGCAGCAAGCAAGAAAAGTACCCCACGAAGTGTACAGGAAACAAAGAGCAGTGAGCCAAGAACATGGAGACGAGAACAGTGTTACACTGTACATGAGAAACACTGTACATGAGAAATGCTGTCTTGAGCCATCAGGAGACAGCTCAGAACTGGCCGGATGTGGCCCCACTTCCCAGTCTTGTGCTCATCGTTAGGATAGTGACCTGGTTACACTGAGTGCCTCTGAGCGCTGTGTAAGCTCCACATTTCCAAGTGTGCCTTTCTAGGCGTGGGCTTTTTCCAAGGGTGCTGCTCAGTCGCTGACTTCCGGAAAGAAAAACTCAGAGTCAGACATTGTGAGAGAAGTTAGAATTCTCTAAGGGACTCTAATTCTGATGTGTTTTCATTTCACTAATCCTTAAATATATAAAGTTATAAACACTTCATAGAAATGTTTATGTCCTTCTGATTTGTACCATGTGTTCTTCATCTTATTATTACCTTTCCTAATGAAGGATAAATATATATTCCTTTACCAAGAAAGGTGGGATTTAGGAAAAAGAGAAGGAATTGGAAAAGAATTTTACATTTGGGTTTCCCCAAATTAATTGCACATAAAAATCACATTAGAAGTTTGTTTTAAAAACAGTTATTGTGGTATTACTTACATGCCATAAAATTTACTCATTTTAACTGTATAATTCAACAGCTTTTAATAAATGTACACAGCTGTGCAGCTGTGGCCAAGGTCTGGTGGTAATTTCTGTTGCCCCCAATACTCTCTCATGCTTAGAAAACTTTTAATTTTGATTTTGACTTTGAATCATTTTATTCTCAAATTAAAGTTACTCTTAACAATATGGTACATATTTTCCCATAACTTTATCAATACATTTATGGACTTATATACTGTCTCAGTCCATTCAGGCTATTACAAAAAACATAAACTATGTGGCTTAAAACCACAAATATTTATTTCTCGCCTTTCTAGAGGTGAGATCAAAGAGCCAGAAGACTTGGTCCCTGAAGAGGGTCTGTTCCTCATGGGTGATGCCTTCGTTCGTGTCTTCAGTGTGAGGTGTAAGGTAGCACTTTGGAATCTCATTTATCAGGGCACAAGTCCCAGTCAGGAGGGCTCTAGCCTTATCACCTAATCCACCTCTAAACTGCCCCCTCTTCGTACCATCACCTGGAGGGTCAGGATTGTAGTGTACAAATTTGAGAAGGACAAAAACCTTCAGACCATCGCATGTAATATAGAACTTTGCTTATCACATAAATATATAATGACTAACCATATGTAAAAATTTTTGTTTTGAAGTGAATGTGATCATAGACTATTTCCTTTCTATGACACGCTTTTTTAGTTAAAAATATGTCTCAGAGATGTTTTCATGTCAGTTCACTTTTCTCGTTCTCTTTTAATGCCTCTCTAGTATTCCAGAGTACAAGTACAGCATAACTGACTCTGCCACTATTCCCCCTTTGGAGGAAAATGGAGGTTGTTTCTGATTTTTTATCTTTAAAAATATGGCAGCAACATCCACGCACTGTGTCCAAGTGTGACTCCAGGTGAAACTTTGCCTTAAACCATCCATCCTATTTCAGTTCCCCAAGAACACGCAGGGAAGAGAGTCTGAGTCCCCGGCAGGTCTTTCTGGGACTAGAAGCAGCCCCAAGTCCCTGGTGGGAAGACCCCTTCAGACAAGGAGGACATCCAGATCAGCGTTTTTCCTTCATGCCCCAAAGACCTTGTGCTCCCCGAGCAGCTCCTTTGGAAGAGGAACGGAGAGAAGCTGCCAGCGGATCCCAGCTCACTGTGAGCACCCGGGTCGCAGGCAGTGAGCAAGCAATCCAGGGATGAGATCTGTCTCTGTAGTGCCCGCTGCAGCTCCTTGTAGATGTCTTCTCCCAGCTCCCCTTTGCACTTTTTGTCTCTCCCCAACACCTGATCAAGGGCTGACTGCACAGGAAGTTGCTTTGCCTGTTTATGTTTGTTGTTTGTTATTGTGCTGTGTTTTCTTGTCTTTTCTTCAGATATTTGCACAAGTCATTCAACTTTCAGAAGCTGGGGTCTACGTATTGGAAAATCTTCATGTTTTCTCCCTAAATCAAAAAGTGTCACACCGACACTTTTTAAAAATAGCACTTTACAATTTGTCTTATAGTGCTGGATTTAGTTAATCTCTGCCCCTCTGTTATTAAATCTACAAATGGAGGATAATATCATAATTGAAAAATAATATTATGATAATAACCCTATAATGCCGTCTAAAGATTAAATGACAATATGCATGTCAAGAGCTTAGCGTACCTGCCATACAATGAATACTAGGTCTTTCCCCTCCATTGTCTTTGATGATTACTTCAGTGAAGTAGATGGGATGTGCAACGTGGAAGTAAAGCACCTTCCTCAGGACCACACAGCTAATGAGGAGGAAAGCGGAACTTGAATTCAGAATTTCTGACTTCAATGCTCTGATTACTCTGCACCTTGTAAGCCACACACCATCGACACTGAAAAACGCCTACATGCATAAAATTTTATGCAGATCAATGAAGAAAAACTGTGCATTATGGCAGTTTCTAGACCATGGCAAATGAATAGTAAGTGTTAAATAATACCCAGTAAAGGAAAGACCTCAATCAACAACTCTTAGTCTTGCTGAATTTCTCTGTAAAGTCTTGAGCAAGCTCATGAATTCCTCAAAGGCTCTGGCACTTTGAAGTTCCAGCGTTCTGTCCCTTCAGCTTTCAAGGTCACGTCGCTCCCAGGAAGCACAAGCCTGCAGTGCCTGGTGTGTTTCATGAGTCTGCTTTCCTGTCACCCCTGCCTCCAGCCCCATTGTCATGGTCCCATTCCCTGTGTTTTTCATCATTTCTTCTAGCATTAGTTCTCTTCCTGCAACTCAAATCTCATCACAACTTTCCCCTGTTTATTTGTTAAGCCTCCTCCCAATACTCCTGGATTAAGATCCAGCTCCCCTCACAAGGCCTATAAGATCATTCCTTGTACATTCATTCAATCGAAAATATTTATTGAGCCCTACAGTGTGCCAGACATAGTTGGGTGTGCTGGGGAAACCAAGTTCTGCTTTCATGGAGATTGCATTCCAGTGCTCAGATGAATAGACAAGTAAGTGTAAATAAAACCAAATATTTTCATGGTAGAGTCTTACCCTGACTATCTTCTTCCTCTACCACTTCTGCCCTGTATGCTGTATACCTGCTCATTTCTCTACATCTGAAAGTATATCAAGTTTTCCTATCTTTATGCTTATTTCCTTGATTTTTTTTTCTATCTGAAATGTCCTTGATTCTTCTCTACATTGTAAAACTCAGTATTTATCTTTTAAAGTGTAATTCGCATTGTCTCCTAGAGTAGGAGAAAGGATTTCCTTCTTAATCTCTTATATGTATGTTGTCATATATGCCCCTGTACACCTAGAATATTTGTTATGTTTATATTTTTGTTACTCATTTTTTAGTAGAATGACTACAACAGAGGTGCTGTGCTGTAGATCAATTGCAAATAGTGTTCTTGATTTTGGGTGGGGGGAGCTGGGGATCAGACTCAGGGCCTTGTGCTTGCTAGGCAAGTGCTCTACCACTGAGCTAAATCCCCAACCCCTGTTCCTGATTTTTTTTTTTTTTTTGGTCTCTTCCCCATGCATTTGTTAATTTTAAGTGTCAGCTAGACTGGATGAAGGGATACCCACATAGCTGGTAAAATATTATCTCTGGACATCTGTGAGGGCATTTCTGAAAGATTGGCATTTGAATCAGTGAGCTGAATAAGGAAGACTCACTCCTACCCAGTGTGAGTGGGCACGATCTAATCTGCTTCTATCTGAGTAGAACAAAAAGGCAGTGGAAAGTCCAAGAGGTAAATTTTGTCTCCTCTCTGAATCTAAGATGTCCTTCTTCTGCTCTTGGACATCAGAACTCCAAGTTTTCTGGTCTTTGCACTCTAAGACTTAAGTTAGGACCTTGCTCACCCACCTAGTTCTCAGGCCTTTGGACTTGGACTGAACCTCACCACCAGCTTTTCTGGGTCTCCAAATTACAGACAGCCTGTTGTTAGACTTATCGGTCTCCATAATCATATAAACCAATTCCCCTAATAAGTTGTCTCTCATGTATCTAATTATCTGTATGTCTGATTGGATCTGTTTCTCCAGAGAGCCCTGAATATTCCAAACTTTGCCATAGGACGTAGCAGCCTGTGCACATCAAGAGAGTCTATTTCCCTGTACTTTAACTCTGGGTTGGCCTTGTTCCTGCTTTGGTCGCCCAGTGTGCCAGAAGAGATGGGGATCTGCTGACTTCTGCTCTCTTGGACCCCTGCATTTGCTGTGAGAACAAGCAGGTGCTAGCCAGCTGCTGGATAAGACATCTCCTGGACCAGAGTCAAAATAACCCAGTACTCCCAACAGAGGCTACGGCAGAACCAGAAGTGGCACTCAGATCACTCTTGGATTGTGAGTAGAATTCATTGTTTATTGCTCTATGCAATTGTCTACCAGAGAGCATTATTGTGGTCCTTAAACACTAAGGCAAATGCTTTAGGGAATCATCAAACCTTATTGTTCTTTATATCTGCCAGTTCATTGGTGTTATTTCACTCATTCATTCATTTATTTACTTATTCATTTATCTATCTTTCAAGCAGGCTTAAGGATTGATATGATATATTTTCTGGCTTATCAATAAAAGTCAATGAGATGAGTAACATTTCTCTTCTCCTTGAATAGCTCTAGAAATAGAGCTCTCCCAATTGCTCCACAGAGACAATTCCTATGTTTAGTCTCCTCACAGATTAAGAACTTCTTCCTTTTGGGGCTGGGGATTTAGCTCAGTGGTTAGAGTGTTGGCCTTGCAAGCGCAAGGCCCTGAGTTCGATCCCCAGCACAAAAAAAAAGAAAAAGAACTTCTTCCTTTTGTCCATCTTCAAATTCTCCATTTTTAATTTGAGTTTCCGTGGTTTTGCTCAGGTGCCCATGAGCCTGGAGATTAAATCTCAGCATCCACCTCATAAAAGCCCTTCATAAATTTAAATTCAGTCGTTAGTCAAGGAAACAGTTAAGCCACTTTACATGTGCTGAAGATTTTATTTTGGGATATCTCTGTGGGAAGGGATGCTTGGGATTAATTGAGCTTTCTGGATATCTGCACATGAGCACTGGGGTTTTATATTTAGCACCAGAACACCTGATCGCAGCACCTGCAAAGAGAAATTACTCATTTAACCTCCCGAACTCCAATCAGAAGGCGGAGGGTAGGAGGCCCTGATGGAGGGCCTGTGGCGGGGTCAGGTCCTGAGTCAGGGGTAGGGAGGACATGCCAGAGTTCCTGGCTTGGTTCTCATTTTTGCCTGCACATCTTCCCCTGCTCGTGGTCACTCTTGCTCTTCCTGAAACCGCCTTGGGGGTGGCGTTCTTCTAGATTCACTAATGCAAAAGTCCCTGTTCTAGGGTTTGTCTTCTATGATATTTAAGGGTGAATTCTCCAGACTTGTTTAAATGCTAGAAAGAAAAATCTAGTTCTCTTTTTCATTCTTTCTGCCAAGAAAGAGTAGAAATCATCTTCCCTATAGAAGTTCTGATAAATGTTCACTTTCCTACCTCTGCAAAGAATTCTAGTCAAGTTTATATTCTAAACACACAGCACCAGAGAGGATTTTCCTCCCTTAATTCATAGATTAAGTATGTGTTTGATTTCTACATAAATAGGCACACATGCCTTCTCATTCCTGAGTCCCCTTTATACTTCTAATGTTTCTGCAGTTCTTAGCATCAACTGACCTCCATATATTTATGTACTTTTTAAAAAATCTGATTTCTCCCACAAGAGCTGGGAATCTGTTTTGTCATGCGGTGTTTGTGTTTTCTTTTTTGACTAAAGATGTTTATGATATGTAATCTACATAACATTGTACTTGTTAGCTTTCCAGTTGCTGGTACAAAATACCTGACACCTGCAATTTAAAGAGGAAGAGATTTAATTTGGCTCATGGTTCAATCCATGATCAGCTGTTCAAAGGCAGGAACATCGTGGAAGGGCGTCACAGAGCAAAGCTGCATATTTCTTGGTGGCCAGGAAGCAGAGCACAGGATTAGAGCTCTGGCAAGAGATACATCCTCCCAACACATGCCCCCGTGGCCCACCTCTAATGGCCTCACCTTGGATCAGCACATTAAGCAATGAACATGAGCGGGCTAATCCACAGATAAGTATAGCACCATCGTGATCCAATCACTTCCCCAGGAATCTCTTAATCCAATGAGGCTGACAATTAAGCCTAATCGTCACACACTGAAATTTCCCCATCATGCACAAATTTTTTGTGTAGCATTCTATGAGTTTTAGCAAGTATATACGGTCATATAACAACCACTACAATAGAGATATTGGACAATTCCATCACTCCCCAAAATTCCCATGTCTCTGCCCTTCCCATCACCCAGTTCTTTACAACCATCGATCTGTTTTCTGTATCTCTAGCTTTACCTTTTCTAGAATATCATAAAAATGGAATTACACATTGTATATTATGTAAATATATTATATATTATGTAGATCTTATGATTTCTTTCACTTACAGCAATACACTTGAGATGTATCCTTGTTGCTTCATGTAATCAGTAATTTCATCTTCATTCTTTAATGCTAAGAAGTCTGCCATTGCATGGATGGTACCACAGTCATTCAGCTAATTAAGAACATGTGAACTCTTTTCAGTTTGGGCCATTACAAATAAAGCTGTTTGCATGCACATTGTTTTGTAAACATAACCTTTCATTTTCCTTGAGTAAATAGCTAGGTGTAGCATTGCTAATTCATAGATTAAGCATGTTTGATTTTGAAAAAAGTGACAAACTTTTCCACAATCCTCCATCTCACTGGCAACATATGAGTTCCAGTTAGTCCACATCCTTGCCAGCATGTAGTATTAATAATTGTCAATTGTCAATTTTTGGTTTTTTGTGTGGTTTGTCATTATAATAGGCCAAGGGTGACATCTTGTAGTTTTATTTTCCATTTTTCTAATAACAAATTATGCTCAGCATCTTTTTATGTGCTTATTTGCCATCTATTTATGTTCTTTAGTGAGGTGTCTGTTAATTTCTTTGTCAATTTTTAATTGAACTATTTATGTCCTTATTATTATAAATCTTGAGAGCTCTTCATATATTCTTGATATGAGTCTTTTATCAGATATGATTCACAAATATTTTTCAGCCTATATTTTGTCTTTTAGTCTCTTAATGATGCCTATTGAAAAGTAGAAGTTCGTAATTTTTATGAAGTCCAAATTATCAACTTTTTTTTTTAAGAGTAGGAATTTTATTGAGAGAGAGAAAGAGAGACTTTTTAAAATGGATTTTGTTTTGGTGTTATACCTAATAAATCTTTGCTAACCAAGGTTATAGAGATTCTTTACCAATTTTTCTTCTAAAGGGTGTTTGTAGATTTAGGCTTTAATTTTATTAGTACGTTTCTTTTGGATTTTTCTTTATATGAGACAAGGTATGGGTCAGGGTCCATTACAAGAATATCCAAATGTTCTAGCACCAATGTTTGAAAAGAATAAAAATTTGATTCTGTTTATTACTTAAGCCTGTGCCTGGCATGTAACAAGAATATTATAAGTATCTGAGAAATTAATGTATCTCCTTAATTTAATTTTTAATCTATATTTAGCTCAATAATTAATCTAAATTTGATGTTGTAAGAACTATGAATTTAAATGGATTTATTTGCCAAATTATTTCTGTCATGTCAGCTTTATGTATTAATTTTTAGACCAAATATTTTTCCTTGAAACAAATTACTTGACCTAATATTTTCATTCACCTTGTTTCATTTACCAAACTTTGAACCAGATTCTGAGTTACACGCTGAGGGAGGACAATGAAACTTGTGGATTCCTTTCTCAGAATAACGCATTTAATGCATAAAATAAAAGCAAAGGATTACAAAGAAATCATTATATTCAAATATTGTTTTTGAAACACTTTTTGTAACTCAATAAAATAAATGTTTCTTTATTTGAACATCATAACATAATTTAGCAGAAAGTCTAAAGACTACGAGTGCATCAGGTCAGAGATGAGCTCAAGGTGTGTTTGGAGATGTCTCTAACAGCCTGTAATATGATTTAAGAACATCTGGGATTCCTGCTGTGGCAAAGCCACAGGTACGTCTGATTCTACTGTGCCTTGTTATTTATATTCGTGATTGAAGGATGCACTAAATTTCTGTTACATATTAGTGAAAATAATAATGTATTCTTTTGCTGTTCAAACTTCCAGCCCCATGAATTTCAACCCCAGAGACAAACTCCTGAGCTAGAGAGGTGCACAGATGAGTAAAATACTGCTCCTGCTCCCAAAGAGATTGCATTCCAACAAGAGGCAAAAAACAAGAGGTTCTACAGATGCCAGATTGTGTCGAATGGGTGAAGAGAGAGCAGCAAAAGGTTTACAAAAATGAAATTAACCTGAATCAACCCTAGAGGAGGATGGTAAGTCCTGTGGCCACGTGAGGAAGAATAATGAATTCTGAGGGGTAAAGGAGTAGGAGAAGATGAAAATATGAGAACTTCAATGACCAATATAATCTCTTTTTCCAAGACCACCACTGAATAATCAGACATCTGTATGTTTTTAAAAGCTTATGCGTTATTAAAATTTTACAAATTAGTAAATAATATCCCATTGTCTGGTGGTGAACAAGACAAATAAGTTCTTCTCCAGGTTACAGAAAATTCTTTTCATCCTAAAAGGTAGAATGATACCCTGGAGGTGTAAGCTGAAATCTGGAACCCAGCTCCTACAATGGGACATAGTATGGTGATAAAGACCACTCAGTGTAGTAGGAAAACAGGGACTTTGCATTAGCAGACAGATCTGAAGCTAACTTGGTCACTTACTTATGTGTTTTGAGCAAATAATGCAATCCAATGAAATCAGTCTTTGCTAAGGAGAATGATTTTTATCCCCCTCGGCTGGGGTGAAAGGCTAGGGTGAGGACATTATTAAGAATTCGAGAGTTGAGGCTATAACGCACCAGTTGAGGGGGTGATTTAACAGATCAGTGGCAACCTCATCAGAAAACTGGGGCATGCGTAGCTCGGTTCCCACAAGGCTGCCGCTACTCTTTTGGGATAAAGGGTAAAGCTGCTTATCTATTTGGGTGCTCCTTTCTCCACATGTTAAGCTCTCTGGGGCAGTCCTTGACTCTGAAATTGGGGACTGAGGGAGGATATATGTTGTTGTTTATCTGCCCTCCCTGGTATGTGCATGTTTGTGTCAGTGTGCCTCAGTTAAAGTACATTCAAGGCACAGAAATCACACCAGCTGTTTGAAAAGAAAGAGTTTAATATAAAGAATTACAAAGTTATTACCTAGGTAACTGAAGGATAAAAGTGAACTTGAGAGTATTACAGAGGTAGTAACTGCCAGGAGTTGCCACCTCTCATGGGTCAGAGTTACTACAACTCAGGACTTAGAGAAGCATATGGCGCTGGACCTGCACCTCTTCAGAGGGGTGTGCCAGGGTTTCAGGGGCTCAGGCAGGGTGATGAGGAAAGCTGCCAGCTGGACCTCAGCCGCTGCCACAGGAAGGAGCCATCCTGTCCAGGTAATGAAGCGGGGCTGGGGATGTCAAGGAAGAAGTCAAGAGGCAGGTTTTTCCTTTCTCCTCCAGCCTCTTGGTTTCTCCCTAGTGCCTCCTATTGACAGAATCTGAGAGGGAGCAGCCGAAAGCAGAAATGCAGCCTCGACCTGGAAAATATAATGTTGAGTGATAAAAACAGACTCGCAAGCTTGAATACTGTATGGTAGCCCTCATTTGAGTGAGGCAAAATACACACAAAAGAAAAGGGTAAACAATGGATACAAAAAGGCGAAGTGTTCGATACAAGCTAATAGGCAAAGGGTTCAAGGGAACAAGAAGAGGACAAAGGGGGAGGGGAATGGGAATCCGGAATAATGATATCTTAAAAATAAGAACCTAATAGCCCAAACTTAAAACACTGACACGTGCACTAGGTACTACGGTAACTTTATGTAGTTGTGACTTAATGCTACATCTGTGTGGTTGTTTACATTGCTCACTGTCATAAGCAAAAGGCACAACGTATTGTGGTCTGTAAATTTGTATAATGGCCTTAAATTGTGTAATTTTGAATAAGTTTTAATACAAATCTATTAAAAAGAAAAAAGAAATGCAGCCTCAGCCCCAGAGTCACAAGGCCGAGGATAAAGGGGATATTTGAAGCCAAGAAACAGTAGCATAAAGCTGAGGCAGGAAGGTTGATGCTAGTTTGAGGTCAGCCTGGGCTACAGAGTGAGTTCAAGGCCAGCCTGGACTACACAGCGAGACTTGTCTTGAAAAGAAAGAAGAAATAGTTGTGTAAGGGTTGGCACAAAGTGTGTGTGTGTGTGTATACAAGTGTGCATCTCCATCTGTGTAGTGCTGGTGGAGAGCGAGTTGAGAGACAGGGATTGAAGCGAGAAGTTCATCGCTACTTCTGGTCCAGTTTCACCTTTATTATGGAATTTGGTTGTTGTGTGACCACTGTGCTTATTTCTCAATTGTTAAAAATGTAAGAGGGTGTCACAAACCCCTATTTGCTGAGAAAATAAAATTTAAAAACATAAGTAAAATGCCTAATAAAATTTTTTTGGCTGTTGTAGGAAATCAACAAATGCAAATTCTCTTTTGTCTTCTCACCTCTCCTCTCTGTACAAGTGATACACTGGAGAAATTTCTCTCAGTGATAAATAATAATTATACAGCTTTAATAAAAATTAAATAGCTGCTAGAGACTTAATGTTTATGAAAGATTTTCATGTTCATTTCACTTAATTCTTACAATGACCTGAAAAGCAAAATATTTATTCCTATTTTACTGACAAGATATCTACAGCTCAGGAACTCTGGTAAATTGCCCCAAGGTCAAATCACTGAACTAAGGTCAAGTAGTTGAGACACATAATAAATTCAGCACCAGTCTTTCTGAAGTGTAGTCCTCTCACCTCTTAACTCAGAAATACTCCTGACATTTCCTAATATGCATATTTCCAAACCTTGCCCTGAATCTATGGATTCTGAATCTCTGAGATTCTCCGGAACTCTGTATTTTTCACAAGCTCCCCAGATAATTGATACACGATGAAGTTTGAGACTCACTGTCCTCACCATATGTCTCTCTAATTGGTAATAAAAATGTATTCTGGCAGCAGCCCTTTAATTGATTCCCTGATGGATAAGATACTATTTCTGACATGATTTTTTGAGATTTTGAAATCTTTGTAGGTATTAATTGCAATAATTCTCAAAGTATGGTCCTGAATCGGCAACATCAGGATACCGTGAGAACATATTGGGAAGACAAATTGGGTGGCAGCAGACATGGGGAAGGGAAATAGGATACCTCAGGTCCTGCTGGTGCAGGCCAAAGTTTGGGGGGCCACAGTTGTGGAGGAATCGCCCTGGAACTACCCTGTAAATTCCTTGACTTACCCTCCTCGGATGATTGGTTTCCCCAGAGCTCAGCTTCACAGGCCAACGCTCAGACCCTCATGGACTCTGTTCCTCACAAGAACCGCACCCTCTCCGGGATCTCCCCTCCCAACCAGCATTCTACCTTTGCAGAATCCAGTACTTTAGCTTTTCAGTCGTATGGGACTCTACAATTGATCGATTTTACCTCCTTTTCTTACTCTTTCATCCACACATATTGGTCCTCCTCATTAGATACCATTGTCCATAATAAGTATATTCATCCCTTTGCTTATATCTAGTTTCCTCATTACTGTCCTTTTATTAGGTCCTACTTGTCAAAATCCCAAAGTCAGTTAGGTTGAAAGTACTGCCTATTTGAAGCGTATTCCTACGTAACCAAACTCACGAAGAGAAAAACATAAGCAGGCTGACAGGTGCCACCTGAATCCAATCTGTGTACCGCAGCTCTTCTGTATACATATGCATTCCTCGGGTAATACCATTGAATCGCTTAGCTTAGTGTTTTTGACCTTGCCCTCCCTTTCAAGTCTACTCAAATATCTTCACATCATTGAGGTCTTCCCTCAGCACCCGTATCCACAGCAAACCCCTCGACCTAGTCTTTGTTATTGCCCCTGTTTCCCATCTTCACAGCACACATCGTTATTGGAATATCACATTTAGGGTATACTTGTTTATGTGTGTATTGACTGTTTTCTCTACTAAACTGTAAGCCTCAAGCGGGCAGGAACGGTTTTTCCTTCACTGTTGTATTCAGCACACGTAGAACAATGCCTTGCACACACTATACATCATGCTACTTAATAAAGTTTGTGGAATAATAAACTCATTTTTGAAATTGAGAACTTTCGTGCAAAATCATATATATATCACTTTTTAAGGTCTCACGATGCCATAGCTGTAGATGTAGAGCCCCTCTGCAGCAAGGGATGTCTGTAGCTAGGAGCTTGTACCTTAGAGTCAATGAGCCTCCAGTTTTCAAGTGATGCCTCTTTCACCTCTAAGCCTGACCTTTAGGCTCTTGTGAGTTTTGCGGTTTCCATGGTTGAGTTTGCTTTTTTTTTCCTGGGGGTGAGGTGGGGTGCAGTTGTTTGCTTTTGTTTCTTTCTGTCTTTTGGCTTAAACAACATAATGTTAGTCTTACAGAACAAGAGTTTTTGAGAAGCAGCTCTAAATTTTTAGCCTTTGAAATATTTTTTAAATGCTCAACCACTCCCTGTCTCCTCTGCCTGAGTGTACTCAAGTGGGTGGGATCAGCTAAGACAGATTAACCACACTTCAGCCACATGACAAAGACACACAAAACAATCCACTTAGCAAGGGTTTTGCTCCAGGCAGCCATGGCTGCCTGTGGTCACTTAGTAAGAGAACGAATAAAGATGGAGGCCTCTATGTATTGACCACCATGTCTGTCCCCAAAGCATGTCGTGTGGTGGGCAAAAAAAAGGAAAACCTCTGAAGTTGTGTGGCTGGGGTGTGAGTCCTAACTGTGACTTTTATAGCACATTGACTTTAGGTGAATATTTTAATCTCTCCATTCTTTGGTTTTCTCATCATTATATAAAACTGTGATAAGTGAAGTTGTTCATTGAGTCTTCATTGTCCACAGCTGTGGTTCTCAGTGGGTATTCTTAAATTACAAGGAATAGAAGGGGCTATTTCAAATTATAAAAAAAGGTTTTTTTTCTACTTTTCTGAACCCTGCCTGAGCCCAAAGGAGTCTGTGGCACACTTTCCAACAAGGACAATTTTAGTGGTTTATGTGTTGGAGTCAAACTGTCCATGTCTGAATCTTAACTCTGTCCCTTGCCAGTTGTGTGATCTTGGGAAATTACTTTGGCTCCCTGTGCCTCAATGTCTTCACATATTAAGTAGGAATAATAATACCACCTTTCAATTGGGGTTAAGTGCGGGCTAAATGAGATGATGTTAGCAAGGGTCCTCATGACAGCAGACCTCAACTATGCTGGTTTAATGGGGCATGGAAGGTCTTTCAGGAGATGTGTGGGCAAATTCAAAGTGCAGGCATCAACCAGCAGCATAATGGAATCTCTTCTTGGCAAGTCTTACTCTTCAGATAATATTTAATTTCTTTACACCTTGGCTTTTCATCTGTGAAAAAATGGTACTATCTTATTTAACTATTGGGCTATTCAATACAGCACTACCTGTACAAGCTATAAAACAGGGATTAGCACATGGAACAAAGAAAAGGGGCATCAAATAGAAAATAGCAACAAATACTGTAGGTACTAATCCAACTATATCAATAATCACTTTGAACATCACTGGTCGAAATTGAAAAATTAAAAGACAGAAATAGTCACGGTACATTAAAAAACACAAACCAAGTGTATGTTGTCAAAAGAAACTCACTAATATAAAGGTATAGTTTAAAAGTAAATAGATTTGCGAGAGAGAGAGAGATGCCACACCAACACTAATCCAGAGAAAACAAAAACAGCTGTATTGATCTCAGAAGAGCAGGCTTCAGAACAATCAGTGTTATCAGGGATGAAGAGGAGCATTATACAGTGACAAAAAGGTTAGTTCTTCGAATAGACACAACAATCCTTAAAGTGTATCTGCAAAATGACAGATCCTCAAAATATATGGGTGCAAAATTGATAGATCTGCAAGGTAAAATGAATGAACCCATTATTACCGTTGGAAAATTCAACACCCTGCTATCAAAATAGACGGATCTAGCAGACAGAATATCAGTAATGACATAGTTGAACTCAACACTGTCAATCGGATATAATGGACCATCAATTGAATACAATGGATATCTGTCAACTACTTTATCCAACAACAGCAGAATACACATTTTTCTCAATCTCACATGAAGCATTCAACAAGATAGACCACATTCTGGGTCATAAAATACAACCTGTTTAGGACAACATATATCATAATCTGTCTACTTTTAAGCCACAATGAGATCACCCTAGAAAATAATATCAAAAAATAGCTGGAAATTATCCCAAAATACATGGAAATTAAACAGCATACTCTGGTAGGGGAGGTTGGTCATGGGGGAGGCTGTGCATGTGTGGGTGCAGAAGGTATGTGGGAAATCTTTGTACTTCTTTTCAATTTTTCTGTGACTCTAAAACTTAAAGTCCATTAAAAGGAAAGAAAAACCAACAAAATTTCCACTTGAGCGTCACCCTAAATCAATTGAAGCCAAATATGCTGAAGACAAGGTACCAGCATTGCTCTGATCCTGATGCATGGTGAGGACAGGAGCCACTGTGGTAACTCGTTGCTCTCAAACTGTGGTTCTCTGAAAACCTCCATTAGCACCTACAGAGAACTCTAAGAAATACCAGTTCTCCAGCTCCACCCACAATCTTCTGAATTAGAAATATGGATGTAGAGAGCAGCCTATATGAACAGTCCTTCCAGTCGTTTAATACACTCTCAAGTCCTAGACCCCTTTGGTACAGCAATGCTACATGACACAAGTGGAGGCTGTTTATAAAACAATGTATGTAAGGCAGTATTCAGAAGCGCCAGATGTGCACACCTCATCAGACACTCTGGCATGTCTTGGTCTTTACGTGCTCTGTTCCTTACACTATTCACTGGGCTGCTTTATGTGTCTGTAGAGACAGAAAAATTCACTTTCTAGAGCAGGAAATCAAGGAGCACCCTCTCTGCCCTCCATTCCCACCTCGACTAGAGTCTAGCTGTCCCTGTCTTTGCACAGCTACCCACTGAATCTGCTCTACTCTAACCACCTGGCTGCTCATGACTCTTCCCTGGAGTACTAGACTCTGAGCCTCTCAAGTATAGACATGATGTCTTACTCACCTTTGTTGTCCCGGCACCTGGTAAGGCTCTAGCAATAAAATAAAAGAAGTTCAAGAAATTTGATTGAGGAAATAAGTGAATGATGATGAATAAAGTCATCTGCTATAAACTATCAGTCATCATAATTGTTTATTGACCACTTTTTCAGAAAGGAACATTAATCGTCATAACTATGCACTCATGTTGACCTACTTAAACTTCCCAAAGACACTTAAGTATTATTATACCCTTGTTCTTTATTCTATTTTGCTTTTTACATTTAAGGAAGTCTTTATTCGGAAATATTTCAACAGTTAGACTCCTACCCTCCCACAAAGACTGGTGCACATGGACACGACCTGTCTTGTCTTTACTATTTTTAAAATTTAGATTAATTTTTAGTTTAACTTTTCAACTGATACATAAAATCATAAAAATTGTACATAGTTACAGGGTCCGTGTGATATTTCAATACATGCATATATTATGCGATGTTCAAACCACTGCAAAAATATTCATTTCCTCAAATATTTTCCTGTCATTCTGATGAAAACATTCAAAATCTGTTCTTCTAGTTTTCTGGCATATACAGTACATTGTTATTACTATTATTATTACTAGTTATTCCACCGTGCAATAGCACGCTGCAACTTATTCCTCTTCCCTGATTTTAGTGTAGTTCCCATTGGTTACATCTTCCCCACCCTCCCTCCTCTCTGCTCTCCCCAGTCTCTGGTAACTGCTGTTCTACTCTCAACTCCTGACATAACATTTTTAGCTTCTACTAAAGAGGGACAGAAGTTATGCAGTCTTTCTGTGACATTATGCACTTATCTTTCTGTGTCTGGCGTATTTCATTTAACATGATGACCTCCACTTCCACATATGTTGTTGCAAATGATAGGATTTGACTCTTTTTGTGGCCGAATAGCATTTCATTTTCTGTTTGCACCATGTTTTCTTTATCCATTCACCCACTGATGGACACTGAAGCTGCTTCCTTGTTTGGCAGCCATGAATGGTGCTGCAGTAAACACAGGAGTGCAGACATCTCTAACATACTGGTTTTGTTTCCTCTTTATATACATTCAGCAGTGGAATTGCTGGATTGTACAGAAGTTCTACACTTAATTTTTTGAGGAAACTTCATACTGTTCTCCACGATGGCTGTGCCAGTTGCATCCCCACCAACAGTGTGCAAGTTTCTTCTTTCTCCATGTCTTTCTAACACCTTTTATCGTTTGACTTTTTTTATAATAGCCATTCTTATGGGAATGAAATGATATCTCATTCCAGAAAGACTTGAATTCCAGCCTTAATTTGCATTTTCCTAATGATTAGTGATATCAAGAATTTTCTCATATCCCTCTACTTGTTGGTTGTATTTATGTCTTCTTTTAAAAAATGTCTGTTTGGAGTTTATTGCCCATTTTAATTGAGTTATTTGTTCTTTTATTATTAAGGTTTTTTTAGTTCTTTATATATTCTGGATATTATGCATAGTTTACAAATATTTTCTATTTTTAGGTCATGTTTTCACCTTGTTGATTACTGTGCAGAAGTGTTTTCAGTTCGATGTAATCCGATTTGTCTATTTTTGCTCTGTTTCCTTTGCTTTGGGGGTCTTGTGTTATGGTCTTTTTTATCAAGGGAAAATAAAAAGAGAAGTTACCAGAACCCTCAGGACAAGTGAATGGCAGAGATCGGGGGTTGAAGTCATCTCTCTATGTAGCCTGTGCTAACCACTGTCTTGGATTGCTGTGGGGGCTGGAAGGACCAGATACGAGTCCAGCTAAGCAATCATTCTCTTGGTGACCTTGGACAAGTCACTTTTCCCTGAGTTTCAAGTGTGCTATTTGTTAAATGAATTTCTCCCATTATATAGTGCCAATGGCTTTAATTCGTGATTCCAAATTCCCAGAAGCCATGGACCTACTATAGGACTCCAACACACCCAACTATATATGAAACACTATCTGGAGCCTTATTCCTACATAAATAATTGTTATTAAATGTATAGAGGGTGTTGTGAACTATTCATTTCTCAACAGATGCTTACTGAGTGCTTACTGTAAACTAGACCTTCTATTAAACGCTCAGTATTCAGTGGGAGTAATCCTGTCACCCTTCTTTTTTTTTTTTTTCAAAGACTTACTTACCATGGAGAGCAGAAAACAGACATGAGCACAGGTAAATGTTGATATAAAAGTAGCCAGAAGTGCTATAAGAGAGCGCTGCCTGTACAAGGGACACTAGGTGTGGGGAGGATATTTTATTAGACTGGCGGTCGGAGTAGGCTTCTTTGAGGGAGGCATGATCGAGACTTGAAAGATGAAAAAGAGACAGCTGGTTGTTTAGGAGGAATTTTCCCAGCAGGAAAAACAGTGAAAATACCCTGAAGCTATTGAATCTAAACGAGTTTATTCCTAAATACTAAAAATAAAATTGCTATTACCTGAGAGTGGGGGATAATTTTTGAAATTAAAAAGGAGTCTGTACAAAAATTTTTCAGGGTATGGTTCCCATAGTAAACAAGCGCCAGATGTTAGTAGCCTGACGTAGAATTTATTTCTTGCCTCCGTCAGAGTCCAGTGTGAGGGGACAGCGAGCCTCCGTGAAGCAAGCAGGGCTTCTTCCAGAACGCAGCTTCACTGTGCTGCAAGACTGACCTGCCCGGGCGACCTCAACCTGGAAGGGACAGACACTTACTCTGCTTGCGTCAGTGGGCAAGAAACAGCCACTCCGCCCACTTAAAGAAAAGGCCCACTATTGTAAATACCTAATCCAAATATTAGGGCACACAAATATCCTTTGCTTCAACACGGGGCCTGGCCATCTGCAAACAAGACACAAATGGTCAGTCAACACATACAAGGGGAATGTTCAACAACGACAAAAGAGGGGCTGGGGATTTAGCTCAGTGATTAGAGTGCTTGCCTTGCAAGCACAAGGGCCTGAGTTTGATCCCCGGCACCACAAAAAAAAAAAAAAAAAAGAAAGAAGGACACTGCACATTATAAAATTACCTAAGTTTTCTCATTTAGTAAATTGGAAAGTTTTTTCTTTTTTTTATTCATACATGTTTGTAGCACACGATGATTATAATCCTCATGGGGACTGGTACATGTGCAATACACATCTTACTTCTTTTATCATCCCCTTTCCCTCCTCTCTCCACTCCCTCCGATCTCTTGATCTCCTTCCTATTTGAGAAAGGTCTATCTCCCTACTTCCTATTATCTATCTTTTTTTTTTGTACTCTACGTATATGTTGAGTCTCTTATATAAGAGAAACCAGGAGATATTTAAGCTTGTGTGTTTGATTTACTTTACTTAACATTATATTCTCAAAGTGCATCCATTTCCCCACAAATGACTCAACTTTATCTTTCTTTATGGCAGAGTGGTACACCATTGTATATAAATACCACGTTTTCTTTATCCATTTATCTGCAGGCTGCTCCTAAGATGTGTAAGGTACTTTCAAGATGTAGGACATACAGGCTGCTCCCAAGATTTAGCTGTTATGAGTTGTGCTGCTATAAACATGGGTATGCATGTTTCACTGTCATATGCTGCCTTTGACCCTTTTTGGAAGATACCTAGAAGGGAAACAGCTGACCCAAATGGAATTTCTAATTTTTGTTTTTGAGGAATCACCATACTGATTTCCATAGTGGTTACACCAGCTTATACTCCCACCAGTAATGAAGATGGATTCCTACTTCCACCACCATCACCACAGCCTGTCTACCACTTGTTATTTGATTTCTTGCAGATAGCCACTCTTTCTGGAGTGAGACAGAATCTTGGTGTTGTTTTAATTTGCCTTTCTCAAATGCACATCCATTTTTCAAGTGCTATGTAAATATTAAAAGAATCATCTGTCATGGATACCCATTTCAGATATGTTGTTAGGTTAAAAAGTGTACACGTATGGTCTGATTCCGTATCTATAATCAAGTATATGCAAAGTGGATGCATAAGAGTGTGTTCTGGAAGGATGTTCACCAAATTTTAACAGAGGCCCCTCTTGTTAGGGAAACTGGGTAGAAACATCAAGGGAAGAGATTCAGAGATAGAAGAATTTGTCCTTTTGGCACTCTAAAATTCTTTATTATTAGCGTACTTTGTTTTCTAATGAGTATGTATCATTTTGGGAATTAAAGGAATAGAAG
>PVJO010024844.1:0-11933 GCA_004026905.1 Hystrix cristata
CTTCTCCACTGTTGGTGGGAATGTAGACTGGTACAACCACTATGGAAATCAGTGTGGAGATTCCTCAGGGAACTAGGACTAGAGATTCCATTTGACCCAGCTATTCCACTTCTTGGTATCTTCCCAAAAGAATTAAAATCATTTTACTGGAGGGATATATGCACACCCATGTTTATAGCAGTACAGTTTGTAATAGCTAAATCGTGGAAGCAGTCCAAATGCCCATCAACAGAATGGATTAAGAAAATGTGGTATTTTTATACAATGGAGTACTACTCTGCCATAAAGAATGATAAGCTTGAGATATTCCTAGGTAAATGGATGCATCTGGAGACCATACTCCTAAGTGAAATAAATCGGACAGACATGTTTAAATACCGCATAGTTTCTCTGGTGTGAGAAACTGAAGTGTAAATAAAGACTAAAATGTGTTACATTGGGAAAGGGAAGAAAATGTCCAAATGGGAAAGGGAACAAAGGAGGGTGAAAGGAACAGAGGGACAAGAGAAATAAGAAATGGAAGGAAAAAATGGAAACAAATCTTTTGTAAATAGGGAGGGAGGAGGAGGTGAGGTGAGGGGAACAGGAAAAAAAGAAGCAACAAGGTATATCATGTGCAGGTACAAATCCCTAATGATGAATGTTATCAATATATACATCGGAAATGTACCATTAAAATAAAATTTAAAAAAAAAATGGCTCAGGCACCCCTGCTCCTATGGTTTTGCCAGCTGCAGCCTTTGTGGCCTCTCTCTTGGGGTGGTTTTGCTCACTGCCTGTGACTTTCCTCAGCAGACAATTCACATCCCCGGCATTTCCATCTTCCTGGGGTCTCCACTGCCCTTTCAGCTTCACTCTCACAGCTTCATGCACTACCTTCTCAGGGACACACTGCTTGGCACCCCAGGTCTTCTGAAATCTAGGTGGAAGCCTCCCTGACTCCACAACTCTTTCATTCTGCATGCCCATCAAACCAGCACCATATATATGATGCCAGGGTCTGCCACCAGCTCGAGCAGTAGACAGACCCCTTAGATCATGGCCACAGAGGCCTCCAAGTACCTGCATGACTGGGCACTGTGAACCAAATCCTGTGGCACCAATTCCCTACACAAACCTGAGTAAGGCATAGTGGGTGCTCTTTTCTCAAAGCAAAGCTTTACAGTTCTCTACCCTTGAGCCTGCAATGGGCGGGGTCTTGCAGATTTCTGAGACACCTTCAGGGTATTTTTTCTATTGTCCTGATGCAAAGTACTTGGCTTCTTTTTAATGCTAATCTTTTCAGCAAGAAAACCCTCCTGGGTCCCAAATTTACAGCCCTCAGCTTTATAGGCACTTCCTGTCTGGTCACCAGAAAAATTTTTCAAATCATTCAGCTCTGCTTTTTGGTCCTGATTCTCATGGTAGATAAGGTTAAAAGTAGCCAGCAGTACCCATGTCATAGCCTGAATGTTGGGCTGCCTTAACATTTCCTCTACCAGGTTAATTAGTCAACAGCCCTTAATCTTACTCTCCTGCAAATTCTCAGGAGATGAGCAAAATGTAGAAAAATTTTCTGTCAGAGCATAACACACGTGGCCTCTGGTCCGATTGCCAGTGAAATCTTTGTTCCCAACTGGAACTTCCCAAACCTGATCTTTACAGTGTATGTTTCTAGAAGCATTATGCTCCTCTGAACTTTGATCAGAATCTCCCATCAAGACTTGTTTATAGCAGTCTACATATTCTCCAGTCAGCATCTCCAAACTTTTCCAAATTCCTTCCATGAAACTTTTCCAAAGACTTGTAAACCATGTGGTTGTGTACAGTCACAGCAGCAACCTTATGCCTGCTACCAAAATCTGTCTTAGCTGCTTTCTCATCACTGGGACAAAATACCCAACACCCACAACTCAATGGAGGAGACATTTACTTTGGCTCATGTTTTCAGTCCATGGTTGGCTGGCTCCAAGGCAGACACAGGATGGTGGAAAGTCATGAGCAGAGGAAAGTTGCTCATACAATGGGAGCCAGGAAGCAGAGAGAGAGAAAGGAAGCACTGGGGAGAGAGGTGTGCCATTCCAGGTCAAGTCCCCAGAGATCCGTCTTTAACCAGGCCCTCCCTCCTAACAGGAAGTCAGCCACGAACTCCTCTTCAAACTAATCCAATGATGAGTGCAGCGCCCCCATAATCCAATCATCTTCTAAGAACCACAGATTTAAATGATAATATCTGAGGTTTGGAGTCTGCTGAAACAAACTAGAAATTGATTAATGGGAGAAAATGCACACAAATTTATATTAATGTGCACTTGTGCATGGGAGGCATACAAAACATGACTGAAAAGAGGGCTAAATGGTTGAAATTTAAATAATTCTTTTCATTGGGGAGAGAGAAATGGAGGATGTAGGCATTTTTAAAGAGGGAGTAAATAAAATTTTCAGAAGTTATGAATTGGTTTGAAGGACAGACACAGCCTAGGACAGAATTCCTGTGGGCTCAGACGCTGTGGTTTTGATTTCAGTTTAATCTTTTTTGGATAATGACATTTAAGTACAATTGTAATCTTCTTTGGTCTCAAATAGATGAAGAACTCGGAGAAAACCCTTCCCTGCCTCTGCTGCTTTCCAGGGGCTCAACTTGAAGACAAAATGGCAGATGTTGAGGAATCATTTTCTGTGCCTCAGCAGAATGTGAGGTATGTTAACTTGGGTCAGTGGGAATCCATGTGAGGTTCCGAACTCATTCCAGAAATTGGGTGTTACTCAGAGAATCTGCCACCATCAAAATTCTGGGCTAAGCTCTGCCACGGGGAGGCGATACATGGCTTGGCTAGGTGAATTTGTGTAGGTGACCCCCCCAAAAAAGATAGCTGGTCAGCTATTTAAAATCTTTCCACCATCAGAAAAGTTTCCCTCTTGGGGTTTGAAGAGCTCTTATTTGTGGACCACAAAGCCATCTTGTGTTTGCAGGCTCAAGAACTAAATTACTTTGTGTAAGAAAATGGGTGATGGAGTCAGGATAGGGAGTTGGGGTGAGAAAGAAGGGAACTTTCTGGGAAGGGGAGGGACTTAGGGGAAAGAGCTGTACCTGGGGCACTTTTCCAAGTGGGGACGATGCGAGGGTGAGGTGAATCTCCTGGCTTCTCTCCCTCTCCTCCTCCTAGCTGCCCCTGCCCCACCACCTTTCTGGTAAGTTATTCATTAAGAAAAACAAAAAACGATTTCTCAGTAATCTCTGTGAAGAGAGCTTCCTCGGGAGGAAGGAAAAGAGTGTTTAGGATGTGGTTAGAGCAGAGGAAAGGAGAGCCTGGTAAAAGTGGAGAGGCAAGCCCTGTAGAACTCATTCAAACGAAGCACGGCTCAGCTGAGGAACCTTGGGGAATCCCAATGACACTTGGTTTGTCTTTTCATTTAGATCCTTTAACTTGGAAAAATCATAAAAGGAAAACGTAAAGGGGTTGTAGGCAAAGCCTGGCTGGAGGTGGGGCAGTCACTGGGAAGGGAGAAGGCGCTATAGGATTAAGGATAGACAAGAGATGAGCCGCTGAGAGTCCCCAGCTGAAATCGGGAGACTGATGTTGCTCCTAATATCTAGCTTTGGACTTTTCCTCAGTCACATTCAAAATACTGCCCTGTTACCTGCCCTCTGGCTCCTGGATATTTGCTTGATGGTTGTGACTTTATCCCAGTCAATAAACATTAGCAATTGCCATCTTAGTCTGGAATGTGCTGTATCTATGTAACTCTACTTTGTGGGTCCGTTGTGTCTGGATGTGATTGAACTCACCTGTGGTCTGAAGCCACAGTATGTGTGTCCTGGTAGCCGCCAGTATCAGGGAGGAACACTAGGTACATTTTCTCATGCACACAGCACACAGAAGTTTCTATTTATCCTAAGTAAATGTCCAACAATGTCCCGCCTAACAGGTTCTACAGATAAAATATCTCAAGATTAAAACCTCTGAGAACATGCCACTCATCTTCCATTTCTGGTAACTACACTAAGACAAAGTGAAGGTTGACAGAGGCTGTTGTTTGGCATTCTGTGTAGAGTGGGAAGGCATCCCTAACCACTTGGTTCCCCTCCGAGGCACTCCATCAGCACTTAGTGTTTCTTCAAGATGAAACCCCGGCTCATCTCAGCTCTGGGGAGATTCCCAGGCACAGTCCTCCAGCACACGTCAAAGCAAAAACCATACGCTCCTTGCTGCTGGTTTCAACTGCAGGTCTCGGGCATAGTCAGGCACATGGCCTTCTAAAGTGATGCTTGTAATCTATATATGAGGGGCCAGTACAGCTAAGCGAGTGTGAAGCCCTGGGCTCAAGTCCTAACACTCAAAAATATATCAATAAATCTAAACGTGAGTTTGCCTCCGCTTGTGGAACTGCCATTAGCAGGCCAAAGTAAGGTTTTGAACTACCAAAGTGTAATTTGGTATAGAAGTTTTAAAAATCTTCCTTGTTGCACAGAAATACCACAATACTTGGTTTTAGATCTATGTAATTTAAATTAAGGTCATATGTGGCATTTGATTACTTCTAGTTTAAAGTGATGTCTTTTTTCTCCTTTTATACCTGTTACCTGTCCATTCCAGCCAACCACTCCTCTCTCAGCCCACCAAAAGAAGGCTGCAGAAGGCCAGTGGTCTCATTTCACAATTTAAGGGCTATCATGCCAATTTTGGGTTAAAAGAGCGTCATAGGGATGTATAACACCCATGTTTATTTTTTAGAAGTATTTTTATTGATGAATTATTAATTTTAATTTTATGAGTTTTATTAAACAATGTGTACTTCACAGAAAAATGAAACAAAATATTGAATTTTTAATATTTATTGTTTCTAAATAAGCATCAAAAATTTCAACATCAACTGTTTTTTTGCTTACAAAGTCTAAAAAATAACAACAGAAATAAATTCCTGTATGAACTATAGTGAAAATATCAATAGAACACTACAACAAAAATAATCTTTGCTTCACTGTCCCCCCAACGCACCTGCACACATGACGACTGCATGTTCCGTGCACACGCCTCACACTGACAGCACATGCCCTTACTTTCCTTTCCCGTGTTCTAGGCCTTTCTTGTCACCTCTCATCTTCCTCTTTTGTCAGGAACTTCCTACTATATTTTACAATGTGCACTTAGCAGAAAAATAATATATCAATAAAATAAAATAGCAAATATGTAATGAATGCTTAGAATAGACATCAACACTTTCACATCAGCTGGGTACTTGCTTGCAAAACCTAAAAGATAACATCAGAAATAAATACCTATGTGAACTGCAATGAAAATACAAACAAAAGTCTACCCAGAAAGAATCTTTGCTTCAATTATCACACCCAAGGCCATCTTCACACATGAAAACTGCATGTTCTGTGCGCATGTGTCACTTACATTGATAGCACATATGTTTTGTTTCTCTGCCCTTTTTTTAGGGCACAGTTGACATCTTTTTGGTTTTCCTGTTGTCGTAATGGGTCTTTGTGATATTGAACCTGCCTGTTCACCTGTTAGCTCACCAGGGTGATCCAGAATTTTCTTGCGTAGTTCCCTGGGCGGAAACGTTTTGTTCTTCCTCTATTGTAAATGACCTGTTGTCAGTTCTAGTCCAAATCCTCTAAGAAAAATTCTCTGTGATATTATGCACTTGTTATTTTTTTGGTAACTATTTATGTAACTATTTTTTTTAAACTATTTATGCCACACATGTATAGGATCAAGTAAAAGAGCCACTGGCCAATGCTTTTTTTTTTTTTTTGGTGCTGGGAATCGAACTCAGGGCCTTGTGCCTGCAAGGCAAGCAAGCACTCTATCCACGGAGCTAAATCCGCAGCCCCCAACGCTTTGTGTTTTGAGTGACATCATAGTGACTACATAATTCATCAACAACATCTACTCTGCCTTTGGTTTTGTTGTAAAAGTTACGATCTAGGGCTTCAGTTTTGTTGAGGTTTCTCTGTCAATCTCGTCATTGTGGCACAGTGTTGACATCAGCAGTACCAGTTTGTTTTTCTTTGCCATATATGAGGCCAACGTTATGTCTTTCTGAAATCTAAAGATTGTACTATACAATTCTGTTTTGAAATTGTAACATTTCATTGGGAATTTCTGCTTTGTTCTTCCACACAGTTCCTATGCTGGTCAACTTGTGCTCTGTTAGCAAATGAAACATCAATCAGAAATTGGTAAACCAATTGTCAGCTGTCACATTCCAATTACTTCGGGAAATGGGAGCAACAAGTCAGTTCACAACACCATTCGGTTTATTACTGTACAAATGAAGACCTGGTGACTGAGTTTCGGGATAAATTTCTGAATTGAAAGTATAATATGTCTTCACAACTATCAGGGCATATATTTTTGTACCATCTTTCGAATGCTGTTTTGGCATATACAGCCTAAAGCTACAGTGACCACAAAAGGTTGCAAGATGTTCATCAATAGTCATGTATTCAGGTGGTGCATAAATTCCTTGGCAGTTTGACACAAAGCTCTCAACAATGACCAGATAGCAGCCAGATTATCAGTTCTTTTTCTTTCTTGGAGGGATGTTTGTCACCAAACCTCAGGCAATTTTGAAAGAAACCGTATCTCCTCACTGTCATTGTTATTCTATAAACCTCAAGACCACACCCATCGCTTCTCTATAAGTCTTTTACATTTCTATGATTATGTGAGAAAGCCTGTTAAATACAGCAGACCTATGAATGCTTTCAGTTCAGCTAGTGATGTGTCATAATAAACACATTTTCAAGTATGACTATCTGTGCATACAGAACATTTTACTTGTATTTCAGCATTTGTGTATTTCACAACATCTTGTAGCATGTCATCTGTTATGAACAATTTCCAACACTGAATGGCAGTGCTGGCATTCTGTCCAAGTTTCACCCCTGCTAAGATTCTCATTATATTTTCAGACCTAGTTCCAGTATTGGACTGTTCCACAGCTGCATGACAATTGTGTACCATTTTGACTAGTCAAATATGTATTCACATTGCTATTTTCTTCCTCATCTGAATCAAGGAGGTCTTCATTCCCTGTGTCTGTATTGGTCAATTCTTGCTCCATTTCACCATCACAGGAACTTTGGCTCACATGGCCCACATCAAAGTCATTGTCATCCGTGCATGAGCCACCCGATGACTCACTTTCAGCCCCCGAAACTTGCAAATCTGGTTTTTCATGTGCCGTTGTACTGAATTGGGCTACTTCTACAAAAAAAAAAAAAAAAGAAAGAAAAAGAAAACGTAAAAAAAAAAATCCTCTGTGTTGTTTCCCGTGCAGTCTGAGTTTTGTTCATAAATTTGTGTTCGCTATGCATACAATATACCGACACTTGTTCTTGGTAAACAAAATTGGATTAAAAAAAAACAGAAAAAACAAATCCTAAATGCATAGAAATTTAACAATGAACACTTCATGGGTAAAACTTACCTGTTGCTGCTTTAGAGCTCCTGTGCACACTGTGCCATTCGTCTGCCAAGTGGGTGAATGCACAAGTGGGTTCCTGTTTGCCACAAGCACAGTTACTGTGAGCCACACCCAGATTCCATTATGGTAAATTAGATGTTTATATAACAGAAGAATGCTGTGGGTGTACTTTACCCCCATGATGCTCAGGGATACATACACGAAAATGGTACTCGGAACATTATGTGGGTAAAACTCTCGATTTGACGCTTTTGCACATGTGCCCACACCTTGCTGTTTGTCACATCAAATGGGTGAATACAAAGATTGCTTCCTGTATCCCCCAGGTGCAGCTACTGAGATGAACAGCCAGCCACCATTATGCTAAATTACATAATTTCACTAGAAAAATATGAAATGGGTATATTTTACCCACCATGATGTCCCAAAAGGCTCAGTAAAATCTTCCATCAAATCCAGTGGTATGGGTTTAGTTTGTATGGAAGATGAAAAAGCCCAAATTGGCCATCTTCCAGTCCACTTGTAGATACCACCTATTATGGTTTGTGTCTAGATGTCCCCTCAAAGCTTCATGTGGTCATAGGTGGGGTGTTTTCAGAGTTGGCTGGATCTAGAGTGTGTGATTACTAAACTAGTTCTCTGATTGGTTTGGCATAGTTCTGGTGGGATCAAAAATGTGATACTAGGATTAAGGGTGGGAATGCTACCCACACTAAGGGCAGGGAGCTTGGATAAGATATAAGGGACAGGAAGAGGCTTGTCTATTCCCCCTCGCTTGCATTCCTTGCTTGCCTTGCTGCCTTCTGCCTGTCTGCCAGGCCACCCTGCCTTGGATCCAGCTGATTGCAGACTGAAACCTCTACAAACTGTGAGCTAAATAAACTTTTCCCCCTTAACTGTGGGTGTGGGGTATTTGTCTGACCAATGAGAGAAAATTAACTAAGACACCACCCCATGAAAGCCAAGACCAAGAGCTCACCCGGGAAACAGCAAAATGGACAATCATGTGAGTTAAGAAGCCAGCAGTTCATAACCCTAACCCACCAAAGCCTACAAAAATTCCAGCACATCTGCTGGTGCCTGGTCTCCAAACAGGGAGGGCAAATAGCCGAGGCATCTAGGTTTGTTCATTTATTCATCTTGACAAATACCTACTGAGCTCCTATTATGTGCCAGAGAGACACTGCTCCGGGCTCTGTGGCTGAGCAGGCCCTGATCAGACTGTCAGTACAGCAGCAGAAGGTTCAGGACACCCATAAATTATACCACACATCAGCGGTGGTGAACGTGTGGGCCACGTGTTATTTGTTTTTCTTTTAAAACAAAACATATTAATGTGTGAGTTGGTTTTTTCTAAATTAAAACCTTGGTATTCAGGTTTAATTGTAGTGTTGGCACTTTGTAATACATAAGTGGGTTTTGGGTTGCAGTTTGGGCACTCGTCTCTGAAAGGTTCACCTGCTATAGACAGATAAAATCAACCCTGGAGAGAAATATACTCATAAAACACTTTGGTGAGGATGCAGTTACTGCGTCTCCCTGACCTCAGTGCACCCTCCTGTAACCATCCTGACAAGTGAGTATCGCCAATGGGAAAGAACTCACTGTTCTCTAGTGTGACTGTCCTCTGTCCCCTTAAGGCGGGAGACTGGGGTGAGGCAAACAGAGATCCAGGACACGGTTGCCCAAGGCTTGCATGTGGGACCAATCAGAGAATGTTTTCTTTAATTCTTCTGACACAAGAGCAAGCAGTTTTTGATAGGACGGCCCAGATAGGACGTCAGACTGGGGGTATAAAAGACAGCAGCCATTCAGCTCATGGCTGCAGTGAGCCTTTTCACCAGGACGCTGTGCAGTTTGCAGAGTGTTCTTTTCCGGGATATTTCCTTTCCTACCTTTAACAAATGTAAAATCTTGCTACCTTTTTGCTTGCTTTGACCGAGTCTTTGTTCAGGACAACAAGAACCTAGAAAGAATCTGTAGAAGGACCCTGCAGCACCCAAGAACTTCAGTAACACCCTCAGCCCCACTTTGGTCTCTGAGATCTACAGTGAAGCATGATACCGTAATGCCTGTTTGTTTCTAAGGCCACATTAGAAGTCGGCCACCATGTATCTGTTACTCTTCTCACTGAACGTGGGGACCAGGGTACAGGAGATGGCCCAGACTGAGCCCATGCTGAAATTAAGAACGCTTGGACTTTCCTGGAAGCCACCGGGGCACGTCTACCATGAGGAGCCTCTTTAGGATGAACAAGAATCCATCCAGAGAGACAATAAGACCGAGGTGAGCAGCTTGATAATTCCCATCTCTGCTCACTGGAGAAAGGGACAGAACGGAGCAGCAGTCAAGGTCATATGGAGATTTTAAGGACGTGTGTGTGTGTGCACATAGGAAAGAACTGAGACAGAATGTTGATACTCTTCTGGGAGGTGAGGTTATAAGTAGTTATAATTTTTGTTTATATTTGTTGGTATTTTTAATATTTTCTATAATGGATAAATGGAACATAGAGTGAAATTTTACTTGTAAAAATTATTTAGAAACTGATTTTTCCTCAGTGACTGAGCTACTTGTTCCTACTAGAGAACAAGCTCCTTAGTTTATATAATAAACAACATTTAGAAAACACTGTTGGCAAATTGCATTATAGAGCTGCTCTCCACCTTGTTTTTTTTTCGTTTTGTTTTTTTAATTACTCCTCTCCTTACTTCAAGTGTATGAAAGAAACACCCGGCACCCAGCCCACGAAGACGCTTTAAAATGGCTTAATGGCTTTTTTAAGACCAGCAAACAGCAAGTCTTCATTAGCATCCGACAACTTCAAAAAATAAAAGAAACCACCAGTAGAAATTTATTTTCCCTAAAGGATTACTAACGGCCTCTCTGAGAGAGCCTGAGACAAGGACATTAGTGCAAAATTTCTGGACAATTTCCATACTGCTTCTTGACACACAACCACATTCAACTAAAAGTGCTTTTCAAGCATTTGAGAGGTTTTCCGGACTGATCAAAGACAGCCGCACATGCCAAAATTACCATCCAAGAACTTAGGTTGTAATTATAGAACTTAAGGAAACAATGAGTCTAAATTACACTTTGTGACCGAAGGTTATACAATGCACAGGACAGGAGTTCCAGTAAGAATCTTAATGTTTTCACAACTATAAATTCTGTTTCAACACTGTCGGGAGGTGATCATCAGAATCTAACCTGACGGAGGTCACACAAACGAACTGTTTCTGATCTCACTACTGGGTTTGTGGTGACAGGGTGGAAACACGCAGGTAAATGGATTTTAAGAGCAGGTGCCCGAGACCCCTGCTTCCAGATGGGCATGGGATGGAGTGGGACCTCCGTGGAGACGAAGCGGAGCAGGGTTAGAAGTACACTTGACCCTGTGACTATTTTTGCTCTTTGAAGAAAGTGCAGTTGGAGGTAACAGAAATAAATATTTCAAAACCAAAGTAGGGAGAGGAGGATTGGAAGGATGATTGCTCAGGATTTGTCATTTTATGATCCAGTTCAGCTTTATATAATGATGACTTCTTCACGGTTCCTATGGAAATAACTGATTTAAGTACAACCCATGCGGAAGACAGTCTAATTCTAGAAGGAAGTCCCTCTCATCTTAGAAGAAAATAACTGTAGGGACAAACTTCAGGAAGATGCTTCTTTAGGCTTTGGGACTCTGAAACTCAAATCTTGTAGCCCAGCTTGCAACCTGGTAGCTAACCCGAATAGTCATTTATCTACTACTAGATACAACTTTTTTGTGTGGTTTGGGATGTTCTTGCTAACAGCATGGATCCGTGTTCAAAAGCTCAGACTTCAGCACTGGGCTACCCCGGTTCAAATCCTGGCCTCACCATGTCCCAGTTGTGTGACCTTGAACAAGTCCTTTAATTTCCCTGCACTTCGGTTTACTACATCTACAAAGAGGAAATAGCAGTTCTACCTTATACAATTGGTGTCCAGATTAAAAGAGTCCATACACATAAAACATGAGGATAGTGTTTAGCAGACATTAAATGCCAGTTAAGAATTCCTTCGTAAATTATCTCTTTTAATCTGACTTTTCCCTCCAAGATGTATGAAAAAATAAGAGTAACAATTATTGTTATCGTGGCTTACAGAAGTGAATATTTTCCCCAAGTTTTCTAATTTATTATTGAATAGAAAACCTGGCAAAACAGAGAATGGAAATCCACATTTAAAAGTTATACAAACATTTTTTTCTACATAGATTTTTTGTGGTTAATTTTCAAATGTGACAGATGTACCTTCTTTAAAAGGAATATTTGGTGATGCTTCTGTTTTTTCTTTTGTGGTGCTGGGGATTGAACTCAGGGCTTCATGCATGCCAGGCATCCAGTTCTTAGGATTTCTTTACATGGGAGAAAGGCAGAAAATGTGTCTTCTTTTTTCAAATAACAAGGCAGGAAGGCTAAGTGAGACTTTGATCTAAACCTGCTATAGGATAGTAGCACTTCCTATAACCTCGTGTC
>PVJO010024844.1:12033-23784 GCA_004026905.1 Hystrix cristata
TCTGTTTTTTCTTTTGTGGTGCTGGGGATTGAACTCAGGGCTTCATGCATGCCAGGCATCCAGTTCTTAGGATTTCTTTACATGGGAGAAAGGCAGAAAATGTGTCTTCTTTTTTCAAATAACAAGGCAGGAAGGCTAAGTGAGACTTTGATCTAAACCTGCTATAGGATAGTAGCACTTCCTATAACCTCGTGTCCTCATCCAGCTGGCTCTGGTGTCCTGTTTACCTTGTTTCCTGCAGCTGTCTATTGGTGTTGGGCTCTGGGAAATCATCAAACAGTAACCCATTTGCCCTTCCTGACCCTGGTAAAGACAGCTTTCTCCTGTGAGAGCTGAATTCCTTGTTCTCTCTCTCTCTCTCTCTCTCTCTCTCTCTCTCTCTCTCTCTCTCTCTCTCTCTCTCTCCATCTCTAGCTCTACTTTTATGTTTCTTTATTTCCTTTTTCTTCTTTATCTTTCTTTTTTGTGTCCTTTTCCTTCCAAATTGTAGTTTCTCTCAAATCCTCCTAGAGTTTTAGTGAAATTCTTTCCTTTCTCCCCCATTCCTTCCTCAATAATTACCTGGTATGTCCTACTTCCCAAATTCTCACCCTCTTCTGCTCTTTGGAAACCCTGCTTTCGTTTTTTCTGTGCCTGTGACCTGTGCCAAGCATTCCAGTTGGAGCTGGTGTTGAGACTGGGCAGCCCAGGACTGCAGCCTCCCTCTGTGAAAGTTTACTTTTCTGCTTGAGTGTCTTTTACTTAGCGTTAAGGACCTTTACTCCTCGAAGAAGGTGCTCCTTGGAACGTTAAGATTTCCTGTTTATACACAGGGCAGGGCCAGCCAAAGGCTGACCCCGCAGGCAGACTCTCCAGCTTTGCCCAAGGGCTCGGAGTGGGACCCAAGAGGAAGTGTTTGCTTACCTGTGCCAGCGGTGCTGGAAACTACAAGAAAGTCCACAACCACAGCTGGAGACAGATGTGACCCTGCTGATGGAGAAGACTCCATCAAGGTCTGGGCCCCAGGAGGGCCTCTTCCAGGTCCCCAGTGTGAGTGGATAAAAATCTAGGATGAGTCCCTATAACAGTGACAACCAGACAGACTTGTCCTTAGTTCCTGTCCATGCAAATGGCATTTACAGGAAACGTGGCTGTACCCCAAATCCCTTTGTGTCCACCAGGGTTTGGGGAGAGGTTGTGGCCTATTTCTGTGCAGTGTGACTCCAGTCATAGATCAAAGCAGTTCTGCAGAGGCCCAACTGTGCTGGCCTGGCTGGGCTTCTGGCCTCGCCAACTACTCCCTCCATTAAGTTGCCCTGGGGGACACTGCAGCTCAGGTATCAACCATCTCTGTTCAGGGCTGTCCTCCCCAGCCAGGGCGGAGTGGGACCTGAGGCCGAATCATCCCTAGGAGCTTCTGATGAGTGTGAAATCCCGTGACAGCCCTGGAGGCCCAGGATGAAGCAGCAGGCTACCACCCCAGAGCCAGCCCCATCCCAGCCTTTCCCCAGGGATGGAGTTTCTGGATCAGGAAGAATCCGAGAAGGACTGCCCATGGCCCCAAATCCTCAGGCTGTGGGAAGAGTGTCCACTTCCCATGCAGGGGATGAAGGGAAGCCTTGCAGAGGCCCAGGATGTGCATCCCCAAGCCAGGTCCCTAGCAGACCCTGCATTATCCACACCACCTACTCTGGTGTCAGAACAGGCAGCTCTCAGGTGGTCGGTGAGACTACAGCTTGGTTCCAGCCCAGCTGCTCATAGATTAGAGCCAGGGCCACCACATCTAGATTTGGGCACATCTCCATGGGGAACTCCGGGTTTGAGTTCGACAAGGAAACTTAAATCCCTGGAAGCTCAGCTCCTGCAGTCTCATATGGTAGGTGGGCACAGCTTGAGGCGAAAGCTGGTATTTGTGTATCTGTAGCATCCTCGCGGAGCTGTGTCTGTGAAGGCTGCAATTAGCAGACGAGGAGGTTGGGATGTGGACCGCGGAGGCTTCCTACAGAGCAACCAAGGAAGCAGTGCTGGATGGGGCCAGCTGTTCAGTCGGAGTCCAGTTCTGGCAGGAGCAGCCAGGCCCCTCTCCCGTGCTGTGCAGGGCTTGTGTGAGGCCCCCAATAGCCCTGTGATTCCAACCTATGTGGCCGTCTACCTTCTCCCACAGTGCACAGCATTTCAGTGCTTGAGTTCACCCCCACTCCCCACCTTGGGAGGTAGGTATCATCATCCTTGTTTCACACAGGAAGAAACTGAGGCACGGGCAGGGGATAGGACTACTCTGTGGGCCCACAGCTGGTGAGGCGCATTGCTGGCACACAGAGCTGGTTCTCTAGGCTCCTAAGTCATGCTGCCTCACACTTGGCTGAGTGTCCCCTTGAAGTAGGTTCCCCTCCCTGGCTAGGGCAGTAAGCAGCGGGGCGCTCTGGTAAATATTTATTGGATTGAGATTCCAGCTCCTTCCTGTCATTCACCATAGGAAGGAAGATGGGAAACAGAGAGCTGGTGAAGGCAGGAGGCCGGGGCAGCCAGACGTGGCCCAGCAAATCCCTCCAGGCTGGCAGACCTGAGCGAGCACTTGACGCTCGGTCATTAAAAGTGTTTGCCCTGTGGACCTCATGATCTCCAGCTCACGACCCCATGGGCAAGGGGCCTTTCTCAGTTCCTCCCACTACGTGCAGGCTGCAGTGTGCCGTTAAAACCCCATGCTGCAGTCCCTTGTGGTGGGGACGGTTTTGGTACTTCACGGTCCTGATGTAAATGGTAAAGGCAATAAGCGGTCGCTGCCGCTGCACTGGGAGACGATGGGTGGGTCAGCCACCTGCTCCGTCTCAGCTCAGCTCCTCCTTGGTAAACAAACATCAGTGTGTGAGCAGCCTCTAAAAAGTCTGTGTCACAAATCGTCCCAAGGTGGCAGTCCCCACTGCCCCCTCCACCAGCAGTGGGATCTGCTGAAAACAATAGACTCTGGGGTCTCCCACAGTGTGGTTGAGTCCCATTTCCCAGCTGTGTGACTTCGTGCAAGTTACTCAACCTTTCTGACCAGATTTCTCACTGATCCAATGAAAACAGTATAGTCCTCTTCCAGGGCTGTTGAAAGGATCAGAATAATTCATGTGAAGTGCTTCACAAAGGGCTTGACACCCAGGTTATTACTTGTGCTTGTTACCGATTATTGTTCAATTCCACTGCTGGTGTTCTTCCTCCTGCCCAGGTTCCAGCCAGTGATTGCAGGAAAGAACAGACTTAAGGTGATCATGTCTTTTTCCTGGTGAAAGTCCTTTCCACCTTGATATATCTGCCCCACAGTACTGCTTTTCTCTTGTCACAGTAATTCCACAAAGGGCTTAAGAACAAAGCTTCAGGGAACCTAGGGTAAGGTTGTTCCTCTGTGTGTAGAGGGGGGTAGTCAGCTGGCCAGCTCTGCGGGGACGCCACACACATCTGCCCCTCGGCTGCCTGTGGGTCACATATGCGGGGTTCCACAGGTCCTTCTTCTCCCCAAGCCCTGGGCATGTCCTGATGACATGGTGGAGGAGCCCACAGGGTTGGTGGGATCACACCAGGACTATCCCATCTTGTTTGAGCACTGTTGCTAACAGCCCTCAGGCTAAAGTATGTGGTCAGATGACTGAGCCCAGATCCAAGGCCCAGGAAAGTAGTCTGCCTCTATTTGTGTATTTCGAGACAAGGTCTTGCTGAGTTGCCCAGGCTAGTCCCAAACTTGCCTCAGCCTTCTGAGTAGCTGGGATTATAGATGTTTATCACCGTGCCTGGCTTAGACCATCTATTTAGTGAGAGGAACTGGAGAGAGTGACATGGCAAAGGATGTTGGGTGACAGAAGCATTGGAAATAGCATGCTTGTGCCAGGCCAGCTGGCATTAGGCCCTCTCCACAGAGAAGATGACCCCACCCACCCCTGGACAGCACCACTAACAGAGTGATGACTTACAAAGCCACCTCTTCATCCCCAGACAAGATCTACAAAGGTGGCTGCCGTGTATTTACCACAAGGCTGGTTTCTGTTCGGGCCTTTTAGGTGGATGTGGTCATAGGCGGGGCTTGAGGAAGGTGATTGGATCATGGGGTGCTATAGCTGACTGGTTGTTAGGAGGTGGGATCTGGCTGGAAGAGGCTAGTCACTGGGAAAGTAACCTGGAAGAGTCTATCCTTCTCCCTGGCTCCTCCCTGCACTGTTTCCTGGTCACCATGATGTGAGCAGCTTCCCTCCTCCCTTCCTTCATTACCCTCCTGCCTCGGAGCCAGCCGACTATAGACTGAATGCTCTAAAATCCGTGATCCAAAATAAACTGCTCCTCCCTTAAACTGCGGGTGTCAGGCATTTTGTCCCAGCAGTTAGAAAGTGACTAAGGCAGCCTCCCATAAGGATAGTACATTGGTGGCTCCAAGAGTCTCGCATAATACATCTACTCAAATATTCTCACATAGTTAGACTTTCGGGCCCCTTCGTCAACACTATGCTAAGGCAATCTTAGTGTTTCTGCCTTATTCAACTATGATATTTAGTGAAAAATAGTCTCAGAAGGTTATATACTGTGTGATCTCAATTACAGAGTATTTTCAGGATGGCAAAACTAGAAGATGGAGACCAGTGGCTGTCAGAGGGTAGGAATAGTCTGTGTTGGGGCTGGCCATAGGGAGAGGGTGGACGGAAGGGGCATGGTGACTACAAATGCAAATGCAGCCTGAGGCAGCTCTTTTATAGGGATGGGACAGTTCCATACCTCGTTTGTGGCCATGACTGCACACATCTCTTAGTGGGATAAAATGGCGTAGGCTGAAATTTGTGTCTGTACAAACACCCGCACGTGGATTTTTACGGCTCCTCTATTCGTAATTGCCAAAACTTGGGAGTGACCAATATGCTTTTCAGTAGGTGAACGGATAAATAAACTGTGGTACTACCAGATGATGGAATGTTATTTAGCACCAAAATGAGCTAACCAGTCATAAAAAGGCATGGAGGAAATTTAAATGCACATTACTAAGTAAAAGTCAATCTGAAAAGGCTACATGCTGAAGAATTCCATTACAGGTTATCTCATACCCCAAGTTCTTAGACCAGCAATGTTTTGAATTTTGGATCTTTTCAGATTTTGGAATATTTGCATATACAAAGTGAGTGAGATATCTTAGGCTGAGACCCAGTTTTAACACTAAATTCATTTATGTTTTGTATGTGCCTTATACACATGGCCTGAAGGTGACTTTACAGAGTATATTTAGCGCATCCGCATTTTGACTAACCTCGACACAGGAGGTCATGTGGAGTTTGCCACAGGTGGTGTCACGTCTGTGTTCAAAGAGTTCTGGATTTGGGAGAATTGTGGATTTTAGATTTTCAGAGGAGGAATGTTCAGCTTGTATCTGACATTTCGGAAAAGCGAAACTATGGAGACAGTGAAAAGACCAGTGGACGTCAAGGGCCGGGGGAGGCAGGGACTCGAAGGCGAACATGGAGGCTCTCAGTTCAGTGGCGCAGTCCCGCGTGGAACCGTCACAGGGGCGCGTCTCGCTGCCTGTCCACACCCACGGAACGTTCAGCACCACACACAAACCCAGTGACAACTGGAGACTTTAAGTAAGCAAATAAATACTCGATCTTTTCAGCGTGGGGAATGGAACCCAGACAGAGCCTTGTGCACGCTAGGCGAGAGCTCTGCCACTGAGGTACATCCTCAACCCCATGAAGTTTACTTTTAAATTGCACAGTACATGTATGTGTATGGACACACACACACTCACATTTACACTCATGCAGTGTAAAGAAAAGGATGGGAACTGAGTGAAATGTGTAGTTTAGCTCACAGTACTATTCCACTTCTTGGTCTTGATATTTGATTACTATAACTATAGGATACGTTATGATTAGGGAAAGCTAGGAGAAGGGTGCACAGGGTTCTTGTGCTATTCATGCCATTTCCTATGAGTAATTATTTCACAATAAAAGCTTTAAAAATTTAACTCTTTAGAAAGGTGAAACTCTAAATTGACTTACATTCACCTGGTTAAGTAACATCCCTGTATTATATCTTGGTTAATGCTTCCCTGCCTCTCTAACTCGTGGAACCTCCTATGGGATTCATTAAATGCCTAAACATTCTGCGATCTCTTTCTAATTAACCTGACTGTGTTGTTCTGCGTATCCCTGGTCTTGTGTCAGTACCACACTGATGTAATTATCATAGCTGGTAACATTAGTGATTCATTATTTATCTTAATCACACTGAAGTGATGGAGGAGGTAAAAGAAAATCCGTGTTTTCTGAGCACTTACCATGAGCAAGGCACACTACTAAGATCTTTCCATGGGTTACGTCACTTACAATGTTTGGAGAATGTAGGTAGTCATTCCATATCACAAACTAGTAAGGGCAGGGCTGGGGTCAAACTCATACCTGCAGGATTCCCAAGACTTCTTTTCAGCTACTATAATATACTCTCTCTTCTTTTTCAAAAAGTTACTTCACTTCTTTATTCTTCCACTCCAATTTACAAAATCATTTGGTCTTGTTCTGGATAGAAAATAAATACTTGATTTTAGGGGTTGGGTATGTTAAAAGTTAATTTATAAATTAATTTTGAAAAGTTAACTATCTTGATAACATTTACTCTAGTTTTTCACTGACTGAATGTAAAAATGCTTATTAACCAGCCCCCTGTTGATAGACTAGTGTTCAGATTTCTATTACAGACTGAGCCTGTCTAATCTGAAAATCCAAAATCTGGAATTTTCTGAGCACTGTATGATGCTCAACAAGTTTTGGATTTGGGATTTGGGGATTAGGGCTGCATGGCCAATAAAATCTACGCAAATATTCCCAAATCCGAAAATCTCGGAAATCTGAAATACCACTGACCCCAAGCATTTCAGATCAGACACTCAACCAATATAAAAGTGTGATAATTAACATCCCTACACATATTTTATCTCACATATGTACAAGAATATACAGTAAATTCCGAAGAGTGAAATCTCTGGACCTAAGTGTTGGTGTAGTTCTAATTTGGATAGGTGGTTCCCAAATTGCCTTCCAGAAAGGAACAAACTTACACGACCACCAGCAACAGTCTCCCTTTCTCTGGAGCTTCCTCAGTGCCAATCTAGTGAGGGACAACAGTGTGCTATTATTTGCACTTCTCATGTTATGAATAAGGGTGATTATGTGTTGGCGGGCTTTTTATTGACAATTTGTAGAAGCTCTTTATACATACATTTTCTTCTAACCTGAACTGCACACTTTCGCCCTGGTTCGTCATGTATCTTTTGACCTTGCTTGTGCAGAGGAGTGCCACCTGACTTTTTATTCTTCTAGTCAGGTTTGTAAGCCTGGTCTTTTATGGTTTTTGAGCTGTTTACCATACTTAGGTCTTCTACTCTACATCACAAAAAGCAAAATTTTTATTTCTTCTAGTAATTGTGCTTAAAGTAGTTCCTTTAAGTCTCTCAGCTCCCTAGAATTTATTTTTATTTGCACGAGTACCCATATCATCTTTTAAATGAGGCATTTTCCCACTAATGTGAATTGTCAACTGACTGTACTAGATTCTGTTTGTATTTGAAACTATTTGTGAATCTTCAAATCTGCCCTGCTGAGCTCTACAACTATCCGTGTGTCAATACCACACAATTTTCTTATTATATTTTGGTAATATACTTTATTATCTGGTAACAGTTTGTGCCCACATCACTTTTCTTTCTCAAAGTAACAAACTTTTTGTTTTTGATTTAACTGTGGTGCAGGGCCCATGCCTAAGGCCTGGACCTGCCTCTCCACCCTCTCCCCTCCATCTTCCCAAGCCCTCAGTCCTCAGAATCTAAGTCTCTTGGCCCTGTCCTCCTGCACGTACAGACGGAAAGCAGAAATGTGGGCCCCTGTACAGTACTCACTTCCCTTCAGCAGGGGTGTTCCTGAAAACTTCTGTCACTAACGGTCCTACGTTCTAGTGGAATCCATCCTCCCTCTACTACACAGGGCTTGAAGTACTTCTCTTGCTCAAGTTCTCAGAATAAGTTCTGAGGTTTGATGTTTTTCTCCAACTAATGTCAAATAGCAGGCCTGTAATTTTCCCAAATTTAAAAGTATTTTCCCCTGGTTTCCTGGCTGGCTCAGACTTGTGAAAATATTCTCAATTTCAACTTCACTTCCTCTAACATTGTGCAAGACAGTGTGTGGCGAAGTCTCAGAATACTAAACGTTTCTGACGTTTTCACTCTGACTTGCCAACTTCTCCCTAAATCTTTTGCCTTTTTATAAAGACAAATTGGAAAGCAGTCACTCCATAACCTTTGGCTTTGTTATTTCTTTTTCCTTTGTACTACCCAGTCCTATTTCCCTATCTATCATTCTTCTCTATTGATTTTGGATGGTTCAGTGTTTCCCTTTGTGCTTTGCAAAGAAAGCCATTGATTGTGAGTAGATCTAGAAATGTTGGGAGCCTTTGGTGTTGCTACTAAAAGCATCAGACACTGCCTTACAAATGAGGGTGTTGTTTCTGTCTATGATTATGGGAATAAAGACCGCTGATAGCCATTGCCAAAGATCTTCAAACTTGTCATGTGATGAGCCAGAAGTGACCTGTCAAATGTCCTGCTGAGCCACTAACAGCAAGTATGTGTTCAACTTTACCTCCAAAAAGGAAGATATGTTGTAACAGGACTTTGGATGGGGGAATTGGGAGACCTAAGTATCCCGTCGATGTCTGTGGCTAGGTGGGTTCCTTGCGAGACTCTGGAGAGAAAAGCTGTGGAATAGCTCATAAACAGAGTTGTAGCACACAGATTATTTTAGGTTGTCCCCAAATGATAAGAGCTGCCAGGGAGAATGGAGGTTTTGAAGGCTAACTTATTATTTTACATTTTTTCCTACACAAATCATCCCCTAAATTTTTACCTAGTCTCTGGAAAATATTTTATGAAAAGTTAGGTGGTCAAAAGGCAAACGGTGGGGGAAAAAAGATGCAAAACTGTGTCGTCTCCAGGCTGGATGAGCAAATACTTGAATGTTACTTTGAATATTCTGGAAGGATGATGGTTGAGGGATGAGTTCTGGCAGCTCCCTGACCCCAGAAACAGCACCAGGAAGAGAACCACAAGGAAGCCTACGCCATGGAGATGGCAAAGGTGCTCACCACTGGTAGATGAGTGTCCTCTGGGGCTCCACCTGTGAGAACCAGGAGGAGCTGGCCTCTATAAGAAGCACTCACCGACTCGTGGACAAAAGTATGTGACGCCCCAAGGTAAAGGGCATATATCATAATAAGAAATGCACGTCCCAGGTTCAGGGATTCAGCTCAGTGGTAGAGCCCTTGCCTGTTAAACTCAAGGCCCTGAGTTCAATCACCAGAATCTCCCCCCACAAAAAAAGAAACGTAGCTCCCCTCGGACTCAGTGATTGCTAAGTGAAAATCAGAGAAAGCATTAATTTGAAAAGTAGGGTTTTCATCTGCTTGAGCTATAGAGCACAAGGAGACCTACTTTCCATGTGCCTCTGAAAGCATCGATAAATTCTGTGATTCTCACGAAGGGAGCCTTGCAGTACCAACTGCAAAATGAACTCACCTGTGGATGACTAGCAAGGGCTGGGATGGTCAGTCACAGATCTGGGAGCTGATTCACATGCCAGTAAGGCAGGACTCTGTCCAGAGCAAACCTTCCAAGGAAGAAGGGAAAACCATCTCGTGGACATTCACCCATTTCATCCCAGGTTGAGTCACCCGGCTCACTCTGATTCATTAATGCCTGAATCTTCCTGGATTTTCAAGGACAGTCAGTGTCCTTTGTTCAGCTGCAGTTAAATATCTTTTGAAGGCATCTTGTTCTTGCTTTTCTTCTGATGGGTTGTTTTCACATTGGTGACTCACCATGTCTCTGGCTGGCCTTCTAGCCTCCTTCAGCTTTTCCTCGACCAAAGTGACCCTGTCTGTCCCTCTCTGCTCACATGCCTTCTGGAATATGGGTGGGAGTGAGGGCCGCAGAGCAGGGCTCCGTCTCTGCAGATGAGCACATTTCCAGACTGCTGAGGGAAGACCCCGCCCGCCCCCACCCCAGTCCACCTTCCCCAGCTCGGTCCCCTTCGGAGAGGTGACTCATGTGCACTCTTGGTGGCGCCTTTCAAATCTCGTAATCTTATCGCATTCAGCTCAGTTCATCGTCCATGATTTTTATCTCACCTACTTTGAGTGAAAGAACATAGAAATATGACTTCCTGGCATACTCTCTGCTCAGGGGACAAAAACAGTCTTCTTTACTATAATGAAAGGTATCAACCAAAATCCCACTGAAAATGTGTAAGTACAGTACATGAGTATTTTTTAGCAATGAAAATGAGTAAACCACAGCGACATAAAATAAAATAGATAAATCTTAGAAACAGCATGGAGTAAAAAGAATCAAGTCCCAGAATCTATCTACCTAGCAGTTTTATAAAGATAAAATCTAGTGAATGAACTAAATGTATAGATAGCTTAATAACAGGCATGAGTGTGAAATACTATTGCATGTGTGTGTTAGTTTCTTAGCGCTGCTATACAAAATGACCACAAACTTGGTGGCTTGAAACAAAGGATTAGTCAGCATGGTAGTTCCATCTGTAAACCCAGCACTCAGGAAACTGAGGCAAGAGGACTGCTCTTGAGTTTGAGGCCAGCCTGGGCTACAGGGTGAATTTAAGGCTAGTCTGAACTACACAGTCAGACCATGTCTCAAAAAAAAAAAAAAAAAAAAAAGAAAAACCAAACAAACCAAACAAACAAACAAAAAAATCCAAAAGATTATTATTCTCTCATAGTTGTGGAGGCCAGAAACTTGAAAGTGTTCCACTGGGCTAAAAATCAAAGTGTTGGCAGGGCCGTGCTTCCTCCCAAGGCCCTAGGAAAGAATGCGTTCCTTGTTTCTTCCAGCTTCTCCTGGCTGCCAGCATTCCTTGGTCACATCACTCGCATCTGCCTCTGCGGTCACACTGCCTTTTCTTCTGCAGTCAGATCTCCTTCTGCCCCTTTTCTTTAGGACATGGTCATTGTATTTTGGATCCAGCTGGATTATCCAGGAATTTTACCCTTCCTTCACTGGTGATACAGATAAGTAGATTTTCATTTTGGTAAATTCGTACATGCACCTAACGTACTTTGACCATTTTTACCTCCCCATGACCCCTCGGCCTCAGCCTCCCCCCAGATTCAAATCCGGGGCTAATGTATATGGCATATTTTGCTCATATCCATCCCCTCTTACTTGCCCTCTCCCTCTCACACATTCCCTTCCTCTTATCTAGTAATAGTCAAAATTCTTCATTCTGTCATGTCTACAGTATCTTCATCACGTACAGTCATATTCACACGTCCAGGGATTAGGATGTGTGCATCTCGTGGGCCCATTATTCAACCTACTACTTTGCATATGTACTACCCACAACCACACGCATTTTTCCAGGAATGATAAATACTAAATTTGATGTCAGGGTGCAGGAAAAGACTTGTACAGGCTTGAAGAGATGACTGCACATCTCCTCCTGGCTCCAAGTTCAGTTGCTCCAAGTTGGTGCCTTCAATCAGCCATCTAAGTATTTACGCAATGCAGATGGACAAATACTGGAAAGCAGTTTCCCCAGAGAACTGGATTACACTGTCAGACGCTGCTTACTACTACGCTGGTGGGGAAGGTAGAGGGTTGGAATCAGGTTCAGTAATAATGCTCTAGTCTTTAAATTGGGTAGTATGTTAATAGGTGTTTGTTTCAGTATGCTTTGAACTTAC
>PVJO010024845.1:0-23662 GCA_004026905.1 Hystrix cristata
GCATGAACTTTGCTGCAGGATGGCCTCGGAGGTCCTCTTCTCCCCATGCCTCGCCATCTCGGTACCACGGTGGCTGTTGTGGACATACTGGAGCAAGTCTGCTCTAGTGCTTACTGAACCCTGAATATTATAGTCACATCATGTGATATATGACTGAGACGGAACATCAGAAATTTGTAGTGGAATATAGAACTGCCACATCATTAATATATACATGCTATTAAACATTATAAGTTTGTAGTGGAAAACAAAGCTGTTAATATTATCTGCAAATGTCAAGGATATTTAAATGTGGGCAGAAAATAATTATAAATTCATCAGTCTGGATTTAATCAAGACAATGAAAACACACCATGTTTTAGTTACTTTTTCTTATTGCTGAGATAAAATACCTGACACCAAAAGATAAAAGAGGAAAGGTTTATTTTGGCTCACAGTTTGTGGAGGCTTTAGTTCATCGTCGGCTGGCTCCAAGGCGGGGTGGTGGGCAGAGGGCCCTTGCAGAACAGAAGCAGTTAGTCGATGACAAGCAGAAGGCAGGAAGGCAGCAAAGCAGCAAAGCAGCGCAGTAGGAAGTAGCAAGCAGCAAGCAGCAAGCAACAAGCAGCAAGCGAGCCGCAGCCCTCTTTCTGTCCCTTATATCTTATTTAGGCTCCCCACCCTTAGTCCAGATAGCACTCTCAGCCAGGGTGAGGTACCGTTAATCCCAGCACAGAACTCGAATCAATCCCAGCATCACACCCTTGATTTTAGCATCACACGCCCTGGATCCTCCCACCTCTGAAAAGCCCCACCTATGATCACATGAGGCTTTGGGGGGACATCTAGATACAAGCCATAATACAACAATTATCTGAATAAGAAGAATAGAGTACTGTATAAAAATCCTAGTAGTAAAAAATGTGACCAATTACTAAAGTATATAAAAAAAAGAACTTTTTGGGTTATAAAAATATTATACCTGTTAAACAGCTACTATGTTTAAAGCTGAAACTATATGACGAAGAACCAGTCTTGAAAGAGCCTTTTCTCTACCAAAGTTGAGATACAGATGTATTATGCTGTAGCTATGGTCTCCTGGATAGCAGAGAAGTTAACTAAGTGACTGTGGTGCTGACGGGCCAAACCTGGGGAGGAAGAAACAGCCCACTGTGCCGCTGCTGAAGCTACCTGGCAGGTGCAGAAATTCCGGTAACAACCACTAGGTCCGCAGCACGCTTGTGTGGAAATGCACCAATGAGGCGCCAGCAAAACGCACTGGGGAGCCTCCCCAAGGAGTGTTTAGTGAACACCGTTGTGTCTTTCACACACCACTAACCAGGAAGTTGCTCCTTCAGAAACTGGAAATACTTCGAAGGGTAAGGAGTGCAGAGTCTCCTTCCTATGAAGGACACAAACTTAAGATTTAACTCCAGCTCTCACTAGTAACAAAAATGCGTGAACGTGATAGGTTTTAAGGAGGATAAACACATCCCTCCAAGGCAAAATGAAGTGGTCAAGTGCTCTTAAGTGTCTAAGAAAAAAGGCTTCTTCCACTGGCAAAGGAAACTCAGATAGACTTTGGAGTCTCACATGTTGGTTTCATTGAGTCTAAACATAAACTTTCATTCCAAGCTTCAGGGATTCAGTTTTTCCCAATCAATGCAACGTCCACAAGAAAAATGTAATGACACAGAGGATTTAGTCAATGTCATTAAGCAACCAAAGCACTTATTTTGCTCAATTTTTGAACAATATCACCTCTGTTGCTAAAAGCATGAGATTCTTTGAAGGCTGCCCTAGAAGGTCTCTGGTTTTCTGATCGTGATTTGGACTGAATGTTAAAGGATCTGAGTGTGTCATTTATTTTTGTATATTTTGCTCTAGTGTGCTCAGCAGACTCTTCTCACATCACAGTCCTTATAAGTATCATCGTGGCCACAATGGTCAAATGCGACTGTCACTTCGGCTCTCAAGGTATGTGCTTCATCAAAATCAAGCACAGGTCGTAGCCTGATGAAATGTGATGCCAGCGCACGTCTTCAGTGATTAACATCTTGTTCCCCAATGTTCAGGGTAGAACCAATGTATTCAAGCTCATGCATGTGACAAATCAATCCCCAAGTTCCATCTCTGAAGTTTTACCTCCTACAGTCACTTCTAATACCAATTCTTCTAATATCAGGCAGCATAAGAATAGGAGTCAAATTATGCAAAGAAACGACATAGGGAAGATTTTACACAAATAATTATTTACTAAACAGAAGATAGCTCAAAAATACAGGAGCAAAAATTGAGCAAGGAAAAATATACAATGAATAAAAATCTTAGAGGAACCTCTCCACACCCTAGCTGTGTAGAAATGTAGACATTGTGGGAGAAGGTGGTCCAATGGATAAAAACATTCAAAGGGGTTCTGCAATGCAGAACTGGTGAGCTACTGTTTAGGCCTCGAGAAAAGAAAACTGTCACAAGGTTGTAGAATGGGATGCCGTTGCAGATGTAGGACTACCCATAAAAACCAAATGTCAGAAGAAAGAAATTATTATAAACATGTGCCAAATATTAACAAAAATAGAAGAGTTTTTTATGAAATTCAAGTTGAAGTAGATTTCTTGTATCTTCATTTGCAAAATGCATATCCTACTAGGCAGTGATATGAACTTGTTGGAAGGTGAACATTACTGATTCTTCTACACAATGCATGAAGGGAAGCTGCCATTGGGATGCTGGTGAGTACTGGCAAAGGGGATAGTGAGGGTCAATAGATTTTCTTCAAACTTCTGCTAATCAGAGGCAGGAAGACTGAAGAACACTAGAACCAGAGGGGAAAAAAAAAATTGTCTAAAGTACTCGGTCATCCAGACTCTTTTCAATATCATCTAATGATAAATACTGCACCAGGTATCAAAGAAAAAGATAGCTGGGGGAGAGACACATCCAGTATCACAACATGGAGCAAGAATAGGTGGATGTTGGGTGGAAAATTGATAACTGGCCCAGTAGTATTCACTGTAGATAATTTTAAAAATATCATTTAATATATCATTTAAACTAAATTAGACAAGTAATAAAAGTAATTTTTAAACCTGCTTAACTCATCAGTTGTATATTTACAAATTTAATTTTGCATCAAGAAATCATTTATTTTCTTTTCAAGGAATTGTGCCCATTATAATATGCATTTGTAGTATTTGTCCAAAATTTACATTAAAGAAATATTTTTATGTGGTGGTGAAAATCATTAGTAGCAGTGAATGAATCAAAGTCCCAGTAGTAAAACATTTGTCCATAACTGTGTAATTCATTTCTGTAGTTATATTTAAGATATATAAAATACGGGGTTGACAAGCTGGAAAAATGAGCTAAACATAGTTTTTTCTCTGATTATGTGAGTGCTTTTTTCCCCCTCTGCTAGTGACATTTTGCAATGATGAAGTTTCAGTAAACTGCTATTAGAGGCATTTTTCTGGAGTAGAAAAATAGCAACTGCTAATTTTGGTTGGATATAAAGCCCTGCAATTATGTTCCCTTCTACCAGCAAAGTCATTGAAGATTTTCATGTTGTAGAATGGTTTGTAGTATCTTGTTTTCTTAGGGATCTGCATGTCAAATCCACTGTGTAGTCCTTCTGTACAGAGATATGATTAAGAGATTTGTTTTTTGCATCAGTGTTAAAAGTTAAGCAATTAAGGATATTATTTTATTGAACTTTAAGAAATAAATGATTTTAGATTTTATTTTTCAAAATTTAGATACAAAAAATATTCCGAATGCTCCTCTCTATACATGCTAAAAATAAGCTATTCAGAGAACTATGGTTGAGGATGACTATTATCAAAAAGACAAGAGCTAACTGTCACTGGCAAGCCTCTGGAGAAAGGGGAACTTTGTACAATGCCAGTGCTGATGGAAATTGGAGCAGTCATTAAATAAAACATTATTGAGTTTCCTCAAAAATTAAAAATAGAACCAGCATATGATCCAGCAATTCCACCTCTGGATACATATTCAAAGGAAATGAGTCAATACTGCAAAGAGATATGTGCATTTGTTGTTCATTGCAGCACTTTCTACAGTAGCTAAGGTATGCAATCTAAGTGTCTATCAGTGATGGAATGGATAGGGAAAATGTGGGATATACATATAAAATGGAAGACTACTCAGCCATAAAAGGAGGAAATAATATCAATTCCCACAACATGGGTAAACTTGAAGGCATTTTATTAAGTGAAATTAGTCACATATGTAAAATAAAGATCACATAATCGCACTCATTCAGAATCTAAGAGTTTATCTCATAAAGCAGAAAGTAGAGTGGTAAATTTTAGGATCTATAAGTGGTTGAGGGAACTAGGGTGAGTTTGAGAAGACATTTGTCAACAGATAGAAAAGTTTATGTAGGCCGAACGACTAAGCTCAAGGGTTCTAATGTACAACGTGGTGACTATAGTTAATAATACACTGTATTCTTGGAAAATGCTGAGAGTGAATGTCAAACATCTCTTGCCACAAAAATAGTAAATATACGAGATGATGCTTATGCTACTAAATTTAGCTAAATTTAATGGTTCTAAATGTATATATGATTCAAGGCATCATGTTGTGCATAATGAATAATACATGTTTTCTGCCAATTAAAAATAAATAAATAAATTTGTAAAAAAAGAAAGAAAGAAAGAACTACCATATGAATTAGATGTGCCTAGTTTTGGAGGAAATGAAAATTAAAACTTCAAAAGATATATACACTGCTGTGTTCATTACAGCATTATTCATGATAGCCATTGATGACTAACTAGTAAGAAAATTGCTGTAGACATATATAATACGGTATAATTGGCTGGCTAGGCTGGCCGAGATTTTCATTTGCCCCCCCTCCTCTCTATCACATTCAATCCTGACATTCCCATTAGATACATGCAGTCTCTGTTTCCTCTTACCACTGCAGTTTTCAGTATTCTTTCTATTTTTCACTCATGAAGATTTCCATTCTCATATACTCATTTTATTTTATATATTTAAGGTGTAGAACAAAATACTTTGTTAGATTCGTGAATGGTGGTTGAGTAGTACAGCCAAGCAAATTAACACATCCTTCATTTCACATATTTATTTATCTCATTTTTAAGTAAAAAGCACCAAAATCTACTCACTTAGCAAACATCTGATGTGCAATACAGTGAGAACACACTAATTCATCTTACATAACTGCAGTGTTGTACCCTTTGACCAACTTCTACTCATGTCCTGCCCTGTAACCAATGTTCTACTTCCTACTTCTATTTAAGCAACGTTTTAAAGATTTCACCTGTGGTGAAATTTCACTTTGCATAATATCCTCCAGATTCAACCATAATTTTGCAAATGGCAAGATCTCTTTTTGTGTGTGGATGAATAATATTCCATTATATATGTGCATATGTATCACAATTTTTCAATCCATCCATCCAATGCAATGGAAAGTTTTCCCATATCTTGACTATAGTGAATGATAGTTCTTCAGGATACTGATTTGGTTTCCTTTGGGTATAGACTCAAAAAAAGGACTCACAGTAATGGTGGTTCTACAGTTGAGAAATGTCTATACTTTTTTCCGTTTAATACAACTTTTTTTGGTGATCCTGGAGATTGAACCCAGAGGCTCTAGCACTGAGCTACATCCTCAGCCCGTTTTATTTGGAGACAAGATCTCATTAAATCACTAAATTGCCAAGACTGGGATTAAATTTACAATTCTCTTGCCTCAGTATCCCAAAGTGCTGGGATTGTAGGTATGTGCTACTATGCCTGGTTTAATAAAACATTTTTTTTTTTATTCTTTAGTTTTTGTTCTTAACAATATCCTACCTTTATACCAAAATTAGAAGTATTTAACATATTATTTTCTTTTCTCTGTGCATATGAGCAGAAATAAGAGGATTATGAATTGTTTCCCCATAACTCTTACAAAGTTATAATTAAGCAATCTCATAATTACATAAAGATATTTTGTATTAGAATGCTAGGAAATTATTGGGCATAGTCAACATTTGACTGAATTTGATTGAAATATTCTAATGCTACCAAAAAATTTCAGAAAAATCAAATGATCTGTATGTGTTTATAACTAAACATTTGGCAAAGTTAGCACAGGCAAATGTGGATAATTTATCCACAGATATCTCAGTGGATAAAAAGGTCTAAAATCATAGCATAACATGAGACCCTGGGAATTCTGTATTTGCCAAAGATAACATTGTTCAGGCCAAGTATATTCCTCCTACTGAGGCATTGGGTCTGATTCTTCATTCATAGTCATCACATAGATTGAATCTTCTCTCCTAGCCCATCTTATTTGTTAGAGTTGGCATCTCCATTGAGAGACAGCTACTACTTGTGAGAAGAATATCAGTTAAGAATATTGATCAAGGGAAATTAGCAGCAGCATAATGGGCACCAAGTTAAAGCCAGAATTAGAATGTTCTCTGTTGCCCATGTGAGAGATGAAAAAATGAGTTTCTCAATTTCTCTCTTTACTTCATTTATATAAGTGTAAGCATGTATGTGTGCACACATATGCACATGTGTATGGAAAGGAATATATGTGTGCATGTATTTCGTAATTGATTCCACATGAGTATATTGGTGAACCAGTTCTATACTACTGAATAACAAATCATGCTAAAATCAAATTGTTTCAAAAGCATAGGAATGTTTATAGTTTTTAGATTTATGGATCAGTCAAGCAAACCTCTTTTTGTAATCAGATATTTCTGGTACTGTCTGGTTTGGCCTGTTTCTAATATCAGCTGGTAGTAATCTTGGGGTCTCCCTGATCTGGTGACGAACTCGCTTGCAGCTGGCATAGTTCACACATCGCTAATTACTCGGCAATGTGCACTGAATCTGATCACAGGGCAGTGTCTGCATTCTGAGCAAGAAAACTCTCAATCTGCCAGCGGCTGCATCTCAAAACTAGCACCACATCATTCTCCACACATTCTTTTGGCAAGAGCGAGTATCAGGGAAATCCCAAATCAGGAACTCACTTTCCCTTTATTGGGAGAAGCCTAGACATGACATTGGAAGTCATACAGATTCAGAAAAGATTAAAGAATTAATAGCGTTTTAATCGGCCTGCCATTAGATGTATAACTTGCCCAATTTTCATAACTACGTGTATTGGAAAGCGTTGTTTTGAAGCAAATATGAGGGTGAATTATATGAAACCATTCACACATGATCTCATAATAATTCCATGAAAGTGGAGAGGGTTAATATATAGGATTAGAAAAGTATCATGAAAATAATATTGTTTGCTATATATGCAAATTTATAACAATTATTTATACTCTAGAATTTGCAGGTATATTCTCTTTTTTTGTACTTCTGTCTTTAGGATCATTATTTTATATTTTAGTGATTCCTTTATTTATCCATTCATTCATATAACAAAGAATTGTTCAGTGTTTCCTATAAGGATAGAATTATATGCAGGCAACAATCAAAGAAAAGCAAGTAAAGGTTAAAAAAAAGTTTGAAGTAAAATATGCTAATTACAAGACTATAATAATTCAAATTTTGATGAAACACACAGGATCCAAACTAAGACTCTGTAGAGCACCATAAAAAACACCATTAGGGACATGACCCAATACTCAAAAACTTTGACGAGAAAAGGCAGTAGTGACAAATAAAGAGCGGACTTACAGCTCAAACGTACACTAGCAATGTGTCTCCTTTTAAAAAGAAATTCACGGCTGGGAGTTTATCTCAGTGGTTAGAGCGTTTGCCTCACAAGCATAAGGCCCTGAGTTCAATCCTCAACACCAATAAAAAAAAAAAAAAAAAAAGAAAAGAAATTCACATACATATTTCCAACATTTTACTCCTTGTGTATCATCTCAAACTACATATATTCACACATACACATATAGAGAGTTTTGTAGACGGATTAAATGAAAATATTTTAATACTACAATTATCAAAGTACATTTTATGTTAACAAAGCTATGCAATTATTTTGGGCAATATATTATACTGGGGGTTTTGTGCACATGACTTTAGGATTTCTCAATCCTATGTAGTATTACTACAATACTCATTTTCACAGACAAGGACACTGGAGATTAGCAAAGTACAGGAACTTGTCAAAAGTAGCAGACTGTAAATGGCAGAGTTAAAATTCAGACTCATTCTTCCAGACTCTGCATGTCTTTGGTCTTATATTCCCCAGATTTCCTGACTCTTCCTTGCTGACTTTATTACTGTACATTCGCAGGACTTCCTCCTTTCTATTGTCATGGGCCTCTAGTCAGCACCTGACAGCAATTTCTTGCTCTGGAATATGTGTTCAGGAAATTCTGTAGAGTGATTCAGAGATCCAAAATCAAAGCCCGAAAAGTGAATACAGGATTAAATGAGAGCTGCTTCTGCGAGACCAAAGTGCAGTGCAGTTAGCTCGAGCTGCTCCAGCTGTCCCCTGAGGTCCTCTGTGGTCTTTCGTGTGGACACAGGCCTGGCTTCTCTTTCAGATCTGGTCAGATTTCCTGTCTACACAGAGCTCCCCCTTGATACTGATGTGACACTCATTTTTTTATCTCTGTCCTCGGGACAAAGAGGACATATGAAAGGCGATGTGCAGTTTGGGGATGGAATTGTTGACAGAATGACCTCAGGAGTGTCAAGTAAGCTGGGTTATTAGTCCAGCAGTGGTTCACTTGGTATCTCTCTTTTTTTAGGCCTCTTGATTACCTCTAAGAACTTTAAACTACAAGACTTCCAATACTAATCATCCCAAACTCTTTCTAATTTAGAAAGTTTCTCTGTGTGTGTGTGTGTGTGTGTGTGTGTGTGTGTGTGTATATATATGCATCTGTACATATGCACTTATGTCTGCATATGTGGATGTGTAAGTGTGTAGTTTATGTTCTATGTACATAAATCATTTTCCATAAAAATGTTCTGTGTACATTTTCACTCTTCATTTCTTTTTGCGCTAAATGTATTTGAGGAGTGTTCACATACTTGAATAGTTTTTGGAAATGTTGCCTCCCAACTACATTTAATACTTGCTATGCATTTACCAGAACATGAAAGAGAAATTAAATGAAGGACTGTAAATACAAATACCTCTAAAGAACTTTTCAAGCATTTTAAATATAAGTTAAATATCTTGTTCATACATGAGGTAAAAGGTGAAACATCTGCAGTATGTTGTAGGAGTGGTGCTCCATGAAGAAATACTTGTTGGTGAAAAATACCTGTATATTTTTAAAGTTTTACTTAGGCGCTGTTAAGAATGAAAGAAGTCCACCATTTGTCACTGCCTCTTAGAACCGTGCACTTTGCTCGCCACTTTAATAAGGTTATTTCAGTTCATACTAACAGTAATTCCATTATATTAAATGAGGAAACTTCCCCTAAGAGAGAGTGTGAAGTGTGTTCCCAGCTACAGAGTTAATAAGAAGCAAATCCAGGATTTAAACCCACGCCTTTTTTCCTGATCCCAGCATCTGGATGCTTTTAATTTCATCATGATTCTTCCCAAATTTTTCTACCAAACAATTTATTCTAAAGCTATTATTTACACAATCAAACTCCAAAGACAGATTTATAAGCTATTTCTGAAATAAGCTGATCTTTTTTGAGAAGCCGTAAGATGTGTGTATTGCAGGAGAGGAATGAGGATGGGATTTCAAATTATTCATAATTACCTATGCCAAGGAACAGGGGATATTAATTCTATCACAACAACTCTGTCAACTTAATCCTTACAGATGTTAAATAACTCTAACTGAGTAAATCTTCTTCACTGTCGATTCTTTCACAAAATGGAAAAAGTACTAAAAGTCAGATAATTGTGAGTTTAAGTATCTTATTAAAATCAAAGGTTTAAAGCTAAAACCATTTTCACCCAAATAAGGATTAAATAAATACTTCTGATATTATCCTAGCCTCTAACATTTAAGAAAGGAAAAAGTGGTTCTGTAACAAGATAGGAAAGTATGAGTGACAAGGAAAACATCTATTATGCAACAAATATAGGCTGGCTAAGAAAGACAGATAATGCAAAAAAAAAAAAAAATCAGCTTGTTTAGATAGCTTTAAATCGTTGATCCACTTTCAAGGTCAATGCATCGGATGTCCCAAACCTTTATGGGCTCCGCTGTTCTCTCATCCACCACTTGTGCCTTGAAAAGAGAATGCTCTAGTCTAAGTCAGTAGAAAAAACTCAAAGATAGGAAATTTGCCTTGCAAAAAGCAAGCAGCTACTAGCCTTTGAAAGGGAACCAGGATACGGCTCAAAGGTATAATGAAGGTGAGAAGAGAGGTTGAAAACAAAGTGAGCAACTTATGAAAAGGCCTGGGATATTCAAAAGCTGCCCAGTAGTTATAAATGGCATCAAGTTGAAGTACAAGGTTAGAGATGGGGAGAGATATAGAGATAAAGCTAAAGAGGCCAAGATAGAGTAGATCTTAGAGTCTTTTCTATCATGTGGAGTTTAGAATATAGGACAAAGAAATGAGGAAAAACTAAAGAGTGAAATCCTAGGGATTCAGTAAATTAGGCTGTAAAACAAACGAACATAACACTTAATAATTTAAAAAAACAATACCTATCATTCCGATAGTTCTGCATGTCAGTTGGACTGTTCTTATCCGGTCTGATTTAGCTGATCTGTACAGTAAGCTAGAGGTTTAGCTGAAATTGGACATTCTAAAATGACCACAGTCATATTCCTGATGGTCAACTTGATGTCGGTTGGAGTAACAGCTTGCATTAACCACCTGTTTTGAACCTTCTAACAGGCTCATTCTAGCTTGTTCACATGTTCAACATCTCAAAGTAGCAGTTAAAGACAAACCCCAGTGCAAAGGCACTTTCTAATTCTCTGCTCACCTTAGATTGCTGCTCTCCCATTGGCCAAAGTGAGTCACATGGGTCAGGCCAGAACCAGGGTAAGAATGAGTTACCTAAGAACATGGACACAGGTAGAAGCAAATTATGACCATTACTGCAAACAAAGTACCAGGCAAAGAACCTGAATATTATAGCATAGAGTGTCATGTATTAATTTAAAATAATTTACAACTAAGTGATTGACTGAAATAACAATTTATAATAGTTTATAACCCCTGCAGACTCATAATCTGCTTGTAACCTTCTTAATTTGACAAATATGCACTCATAATTATATGGGAAGCCAACTGCATAGTGTTTCTGGTTGGAATGTGGAGTCCAAGGAAAGCAGGTTCACACCATGTTCCTCTGTTTTTCTCTCCCATATCCACCATTTGAAAAAGCTTCACACCCAAACATTTATGGACCAAAGTCAATACTTATAGGTTTCTCATTTATTTTCGCCTACCCAAAATTCCAAGTTACTTATTTTCCTCAATTCTGCTGGGCTCAGGGTGGTAAACAATTGTGCTGTGCTTTTCTACCGAAGGATCAACATGAAGAAGCAAGCTTCACAAACTCTGAAAGTGGACTTGAAGACATTTAGGGAGGAATTTTAGACTCTAGAAAACAAATTAGAAATTGAGTCATGGCCATGAATACTTCCTGTTCTTTGGATTTGGGTGCATCTGTGCAGCATGGGGCCAAGACAGAAAACCTCTTGTCCTTGTCTAAAGATGATTCTCAAGGTTGAGGATTTAGCTCGGTGGTGAAGTGCTTGCCTAGCAAGCACGAGGCCCTGAGTTCGATTTCCGGTACTCCCACCTCCACAAAAATAAAGATGATTCTTTCAGATGAGAATACAGAAATCAATTTAGATTCCTCCTTTTTTATTTTATTTTATTTTTAATGTGGTGTACATGTCTATGAAGGGCTGACTCAGAATTAAAAATCAGACAATCCTGGCCAGGTTCTTACTGATGAATTTATATGTGAGAAGCAATTTTAAGAGCCAAAATATGATGGACATGAAATAAACTATTTGCCACTGCCTCCCTTCCTTTATACTTGAATCACTGTGATCTTGCTTTTCTATATTCCCTCTCCAGAAATAGCTCTGATATCAATGATCTTTTGATTGTCAATAACAACAGAGATTTCTCAAATCTCACCTCACTGACAATGTTTCCGGTGAGTTATAACTTGACCTCCTCTGTCCTTTTTCCAAAAGTAGACACATAACCCAAGCTAGCCAGTAGAATTAGTTCATCCCCTTGAGTAAGCATGTGATCCAAGCATAGCTAACCAGAGTTCTTTTCCAAAATTTGCATGATGATTTCCCCAGTCAGCAAGAGATCAGGACAGAATTGTGAGAAAAATAAAAGGAAAGACAGAGAGAGAGAGAATGAATTTGTGGTGGCTGGGGATTTAGCTCAGTGGTTAGAGTGCTTGCCTAGCAAGCACACGACCCTGAGTTCCATGCCTCACACACACACACACACACACACACACACACACACACACACACACAAAGAGTTAATTTGTGGTAAAATGTTTTAAAACTCTGGTCCCAGAGATCAGGGATGGTTTATAGTGACCTATCATGCCAGGTTGTTCATTTAAAGTAAAAAAAAAAAAAAAGAAATTATTCATATAGATATTTGTAGTGGTTTGAATTAAATTTGTGGCATTTATTACTGAAAGTATTCTAACACAGCTACCCTGTGGGATGTAGCACTTTTGGATTCTCTTTTTTTAATTCTCTCTTTTCTAAACTTCCAAGATACTTCTCCCCTGCCTTCCTTCTTACACTTGATAATACTACGTTTACTGATTTTTTTTGTCTGTCCCACAGTGAGGCGATTTCTCAGGTTGTTGTTTCATTCAGTAGACTCTTACTAGATTAAAACACCATCCATCTTCTAATGCATAATTGTATCATTAATGTTGAAACTAGATCTCTAAATATATGAAACAGATAAAAATTCACTGTGTGTCTTAATGTTGTTGAAGAATTGTTTTCTTCAAATTCCCATTCTTCAATCACATGCTGCTGTCTTTAAATTTGAATCCAGCTTCACATGTTAACTGTGTTTTTTTTTTTTTTTTGTTTGTTTGTTTTTTTTTAGTTTTTCTTGTTTGGTCTCTTTTGGTGATACAATTCTGGCTAATTCTGGAGGAAATAATCTGAATTTTAATCCAACTCATTCTCCAGCTCATTTCCCAGAATCATTAGATGATGCATCAAAGCTCACTGTTAGGGGAAACAGATCTTTTTTCTCAACCAGTGCTTCTCAAAATCTAAAAGGCCTGAGAATCACTTGGAGTACTTATTAAAAATATAATAATGTTCCAACTCTTAACGCTTCTAATTCAATAGGTATAAAATGAGATCTGAGAATTTGAATTTCTGATAAAATTGAAAGTGATGTTAATGTTACAATTCTGAGTTATAAGGATAATTTAGACCTAACTCATATACTTTGCGATTATTTCATTTTCAACCCTTGTCTCATATATTCCTCTTGGATGTAAGAGAAAGCTGTATCCTTATTTTAACCTATATAATGCGGTAAAGATAATGGGATGTCACTCTCATTACTACTTTATCATACATGAGATTCCACTTTAGCAGAAAGGAAACAAATTCTCCTGCGGCCTTGAAGAAACACATAACTGTGTTGTGAATGACCTGTACAGGAGGCCACGGGACAGGGATGTGAGGGTGATCTCCAAAGCCTGAGGGCAGCCTCCAACAATAGCTAGTTGGAAGCTGAGAACCTCAGCCATCAAATCTCAAGAAAATTATGTCCTACCAACATCTTAAAAGAACTTGAAAGCAGATTTTTCTACAACTGAGCATCCAAATGAAAATAAACCCCACACAGCAGCATCTTCCTTGGGATACCCTGTGAAGAACCACTCACAATCCGTGCCCGGAATCCCAATACATGAAAACTGCGAGATAATAAATAGGTATTGCTTGAAATTGATGTTCTTGATAATTTTTGTCCAGTGGACCATCGTCTAAGGACATTTCCTCCCGAACCAATCTCCAAACTTCCATTGAATATGAGAATTAACTAATTTAGTAGGGCACACAAGCTTCAACATGAGTCTTGCTTCCTTTTGTAACCTAACTCTCCATGTTTTTGCCACACAAGGTCGGTAGGATGCTATTTTAACTTTTCTTTTTAAACCTGGAACATGCTCAAGTAGTTGCTCCTTTGAATTCTTTTGTACATTTCTTAAGAAACTTCAAATACCTTTTCACTGTCAATTCCTCATTTCTACTCATTCTATCTTCCAAATTTAATGCTAATAATTTTTATTCTGTGAAATTTTCCTAATGATATCTATTAATCTAGCTCCTGGATTTAAAGTAGTCTTTGGCTCTCAGAACTATGCATCTATCTGTAATTTCACTGTTAAAACCTTGTTTTGGGCATAGTTTGCACTGCTCTCTCTGTATGGAGAGCCCAAGAAAAGGAGGCTGAGTAGCTCCCTCTGTACTCGGACCCCAGATGATTGTCATAGAATATAGATTCGAAGGCTCCATTAATAATTCAGTTATTAAAACGGCACTGATGAAAAAACCAGAAGTCTTGCAGAGAGGAAAAACATACCCAGTACCTGAAATCATGTTGTGACGAAGGTGTATGAGAAATAAAGAACAATGACACTTTGTGGACTCAGGACCGGGAGGGCAAACACTGAGGTATGTGTGGACTGTTTCAGGAATTCCTGGATGCTACTGTGTGATATGCTGTGTCACCCTGATCTAAGGCCACAAATCTAAGTTATAGACAGTTCCACTTGGTTATACTTTTTCCATGAATCAACTGTTGTCCTCATTTTTGATGGAAGATATTTAGTTCAATTACTAAGTGAATAAATCATCATCAATTTAATAATAAACCAATTTAAAATGTGCTACAGAGCGAACACACTATAGGGGTTTCTAAAAAACCAATCGTCTGTTACATTTTCTATTTCATTAAAATCTCATCCTTTTACAGTTTTTTCGCACTTTTCTGGGAAATTAGTTTTAACCAATTTGATAGCACTTAAATTTATATTTAGAGACCTCACGTGAGGAAAGATTTTCATTTATAGTTCTTCTCCCCTGCTCCTCTGTGATCAATATTCTCCTTGAAAGCCATCATTCAATGTAGTAATCTCACAAAAGCGCTTTTTCTTTTTCCATCTAATATGTTTTAGCAAAGTAAAAGGCTAATTTCAGATGATGTTCCTAATAAATACAATCTGTAGTGTACAAACATTACACAGAAATGATAAGGCATAGCTATATTTACATTAAGATAGGTAATATAATCATAATTTAAATGAGGGCCATTATCTTCAATAAATCAAACCCATGCGCATTTAGGATAATGATATCACAATGACTCTTTCAATAAAGTTATCCACAGATCTCCCAAATCTTTTTTTCTTATAAAAAAGAATTCATTGTAAAGTTTTGTAAGAATTTCTTGCAATTTATTGTGAAGCATAAAATGGAAAAAGACTGCATGACTTGCACTGATCTACTGGCACCATTATACACTGAATTGTGTCTCTCAAATTTTCATGTATTGAAAAAAAAAATCATATGTTGAAGAACTAACACTCAGTACCTCAGAAAGTCTGTGTATTTAGAGATCGAGAAGGTATCTTTACGGGGGTAATTAATTTAAAATAAGGTCTTCCAGGTGGACTCTAATGTACTGACTGAGGTCCTCTAAAGAGATCAGGATGTGCAGAGAAGCACTTCAGATACGCTGAACAAAGCCACGCCAGCACACAGTGAGAGGGTGGCCATCTGCACAGCAAAGAGAGAGGGCTCAAGCCTCACCTGCCTCACTGTCAGCAGTCTTGGACATCCACCCTCTGCGAGCCTGTGTAAGTCACCAGTCTGTGGCATTTGTTATGACGATCCTAGAAAACCAAGACACTGCCTACTTCTTCAGTACTGGCAAGGACATGATGACAAAATAAAAAATAATTTAACACATTTTTATGCTTTAAAAAAAAGGAGCGAAAAATAACTTTGAGGCTATACGTTAGGGAAGCAGTTTTATAAATATTGCATCAACTATAATTGATCCTTATTAACATGTTTTTTCCCCCCTCTTTTTATTTTTTATCTTCACACAAATCTGTCCTCTCCTGTATCTTGCAGGAAACTAATCTCAATGTATTAGAAAGAAATTAAGGGGGAAAATAGCAACCATATTTAATATATCCTCAGAGTGTTTACTTTAGCAATAAAAGGGAAAGAGATATTTTAATCCTAAAAATTATGTCTGAATATTACAAAACAAATAGACTATATAAAGTGTAAGAGTGCAAAAAATTGCTTTGTTAAACACCACTGTAAAAATGCCTTGACATTTGGTCTTTATAATTAAAATGATAAGCACCATGTTAAGAAACTTTGATGTTCCTCCTGTTTTATAAACAAGTATGAAATTTAACGGCTGAAAAAATTCCTTTATCTTGGCAACCTGTATTATGCCTGGCATGATTTAATTATTGCAAAATGAAAAATACATGATCCCAGGTATTGTTACAGAAGAGGTTTTTCTAGGCTTACAATTGAACTCAAAAATCATCTAATTATAATTCAGATACAAAAATGAATATATTGTCTATTAATACACCACAAGCCTCAAGCCATTTGTTATACTTTTATCTTTTTCTTCCCCTATGAATAAGAACAATTCATGATTTTTCTTATTATATTCTTAATATAAGCAAGAGTATTTTGTGATCATTATTATATAAGAAGATACCCATTCTATACAAAATGTAATTCTACTAGTCATAGATCATTTTTAAGGTACTTAGTCTACCGTGGTAGCAGATATATCTCAGAGTCATTGAATACATACCAGCAGACAAGCTAACAGAAAACTGAAAGACAATTTTCAATACTATGCTCCAACTAAATGCCAATTTAGAGACTAAATATAACTCCTGGATTCTGTTTGCACTTTTAGAATTGCATTCTGAAGTTTAATGGTAGAATGAAATTTTCTGTAACTTCTACAGTCTCAAGCCTTGAGGCTTAGGCAAAGTATGTTCCAAAAGAATAGGCATTGTTACTTAAAATGCAAAAAACGAAACAAAACAAAACAACAACAACAACAAAAACCTATTTCTAAAGCTGTATGTATCTGTAATACTTCTTAGGTAAGGAAAAAACCCTGAAATTCCCCCAAATCAGGGTAAATGGAAACAGATTATAGATTAGATGACAAAACTGTGGCTTCTACTTTTAGGAAGGAATAACCACTGCTTGGCACAGACTTCAGGTTGAGTCTCTGAACGGGCATTTATGAAAGGTCAAGACACAGTCACTGAACTTGTATTTCTTACAAACTATACGGAGGCAGGACACCCGGCCTAGCAAGAAATAGCAAGGGTGCTGTGGAAAGCCGCAAAACAGATTTATCGCAGACAGGGCATTGTTACTGCGGGCAGTGGGGTCCCAGACAGGTTCTCGTGAGAGAGGAACAAAGAACGGACACGGTACGCCATGATAAAGAAAGAGGTGCAAAGTTTAATCGGGCACAGCAGGGCGTGAGCTCGGCTCGTGAAAGTGGAAAGCGAACAGGCACAAGCGCCGAGGATACTGGGTTTAGGGATTAAAAATGTTGCACAGGATCTAGGGCGCCCCCTCTTGGTTCTTCCAGAACATGACTGGCAACGTGACTGACAGAGTGCTGAGTCAGCTGTGTGTACTGAGCATGCTCTTTCCCATAATTCACTGTTATAACCCGCTGTATGAGGCGCAGTCCATATGCATGAGACTTTTATGAACAAATTAATGCCATGAAGGGAGCTTCATCCGGACAACTTCGTCTAAATCTTATTACCTCCCAAATGTTCCATTTCAAAACATGTTCCCATTAGCCCTCAGGGGATTAACAAACGAATTTGAAGGGTGGGACACAAATTTCACTCCAGAGCACCAAGTGAGGATTAAAATTTTGAGTGAGAGTGTGGGCAGGAGTAAAGAATTGCAGACATTTGAAAACTATTAAGAAGTAGAATTTAGACAGCCTGATGACCTAATAATATAAATGAGAAGGGAAGTGAACGATTGCTCCCAAGTGTGTGCAGGTGTTACTCATTAATAAATATTGGAGGAAACAAGGAATTATGAGTTCAGTTGGAGAACTTGTTTTATTTTAAGTAGCTGCTAAATTTAGGAGAAACATCTACACTGGGGTTGCAAAAAAATCTACACTAGGATTAAAAAATTAGAATAACAATCAAATTCTTCCAGATTGTTTGAATTAACATTTGTATTAATGTAGAGAACGTGCTAGAGGCCCCATTTCATGTACTGTCAACAGGCTTCCTAAAATGTGCTGAGATTTTCAACTGATTAGTTTCATGTTACTGTTTTCCTCCAAATTTTGAATTATGTATTGTTAACATTCATGTATTTCTCTCTATAATATCTGTCTTTTCCTGGTCATTTGGTCACTTGTGGAAACCTTATCTCTCTCTCTCTCTCTCTCTTTTTTTTTTTTTTTCATTTGACAAAACTGCATCAACAAAAGTTTGTGGTGTATTGACGTCTAGTGAGTATGTTTGATAAATTGGAACAATCGCACCACAACCTAAATAAGATATCAATTAAAATTCAATATCATTCTTTAAAATGTTCTCACCCATCCCATGTCCATCACAGGGAACCACTTTGTCTTAGTTACTTTTCTCTCATTGCTGGGACAAAATACTAGACACCCAAAGTTAGGGGAAGAAAGGTTTATTTGGCTCACAGTTTGTAGAGGTTTCAGTCCACCATCAGCTGGCTCAGAGGCAGTGTGGCATGAGCAGACAGGAAGAACACAGTCAGGTAAGCAAGGAATGCAAGCAAGTGGGGCGGGGAGGCAGGGGGAGCTCACCAGGTTCTTCCAGTATTTTATATTTTATCCAGGCTACCTGGCTTTAGGGTGGGCAGTACTCCCACCTTTAATCCTAATACCCTTAATCCTAGCATCACACCCTTGATCCCAGCAGAACTATTCCAAACCAATCGGTGGACTAATTTAGTAATCACACATTCTAGATTCAGCTACCTCTTGCCATATGAGGCTGTGGGGGAAATCTAGACACAAACCATAACACACTTCATGACTGTGTTTCTTCTTAGACTTCACTCTGTCATTGAATATCTGAATCAATTCTTCCTCTTTTAAAGACTTTTTCCATTTCTCTTTTTAGCTTACTGTACTAAGAATCTAAAGTCTTTCTCTTTTATAGCTAAAACAATACAGGAAGAGACCTCCTATTACAACTCTTGTGGAACACATTTACTCTCAATTCCAACTTATCCTTGCCTTTGGAGGACTGGGGTAAACTGATTATACCATTTTTCTATACCAAGTAAAGTATTTCATTGACTTTAGGTTTCCATTCTAAGTAATACCAAAAACCATGGAAACACTGCGTTTGTTCTTAACTTTTCATAATTCTCTTTCTTAGGAGGATCTTTGTTCTCTACCAACTTGAATTTATCTTGATACTAAGTATGTAGTTCAAGTCAGAGTGAATGAGAAAAGGAAAAGTGAGCTGGTATATTAAAATTTTGCCCTGACATATTCAATGACAGAAGGAATGATTCACCAGACCCTGGAACACAAAAAGAAGTAATTCAGAACAAAGATATCATCCCCCCTAATGAGATTTCTTTGCCTTGTACAAAGAGACTATTGCTTTGAAACTGGTCCATCTTTAGGATCAAAGAATATAGAGATGTAACTGTGTATAAAGTGTCTGCCTGGGATTTCAGAGGTAGTGAGTTTTTAAACAAAGTAGTAAAAGGAAAACAGAAATGAAGAAATCTCTGACAAACCATTTTTTGTCTTTCTCTAACTGGACTTTTTTGTAGGAGTTCTAATTATGGATTAAATCACCAGAATGACACTGAACTTCTCTTAACAATAGTTAAAATCCCTATAGAGACATGAATTTGTAATGGTAGGCTAAGAAGACATGAGCTAGGATTAAACATTGAATGTATCTGCCTTCAATAGCTGCTAACATACACATAAGATTGTAGGTAAGGAAAAAAGTCAATGTAAGCATTCATAGACTTTGTATTTTGCTATAATTTGCATGTTGATGCAATCCATTGTAGAAAAAAGATATGGGAGGGATTGGGAGCTTTAAGAAAGTACCAGTTATTAAAATAAGTGCCAACTGTCATAGAAGATAAAACCAATGGGAGATAAATAATAAATTCGCTGGTAAGTCTGGAGGGTATGGATAACACAGGATCCCATAAGTTTTTTTTTACTACCGCCTATTTGGTCGTATGCTTCTCCTTTGTCATACATGAAAATCTTAAACTGTAAAAGGTAAGATGGAAAATAGATGAAGCAATAGAGATATAAAGATGTGCTTATGGTAGGAAATAAGAATAATGTATTGATTTACTAATAAGCATATTATCCCTAAGGAATAGACTAAGAACTTGTAAGTGTGAGGGTATTTGTGATATTTCTAGAATCTCTTATTAATAACCTATAAATGTTACATTTAAAGAGTTTTAGTCAATAATGCTATGGATTTGATAGATTTGAGCTTTTTCCCATAAAACTTCTGAGTGGTACTTTGAAGCTAGACCACAGACATCTTTATCCCTGAGCATTCCTGAGTTCATTGGTTTAATACTATTTGAGAAGGAACTTGGTAAGTCAGAAAAAGACATCGAATTTTTAACTCAAATACTAATTATATCTTATGTTGGTAGTATTAATGTGAAGCACTCTTTTGTGTTTATCCATATTAAATCATTTAATCTTTAGACTATTCAGAATAAGTCCAGTATTACCACCAGCGTCTTATAGAGGAGGAGACTGAGATGTGGAGATACCAAGGATAACACTTCAAGTCACTGCACAAACAAAAGGTAAAGCTCTGGTCCTGAGAAAGCTGCTCCGAAGCTTGTTTAATACTGTCAAGCCTTCTCTATTTTGTCTCTGACTTCAGTTAGCTTCTAGAATGCTCCTATTTGTAACCTGCTGTTTTAAAAACTTTTATTAAAAAAAATCTTTATTAGTATATGTATGCTATGTGTAATGATTACATTCATTGTAAGAAGCTGGTGCATGTAAATATAACATATCCTAATTTTTTCTTCATCTCCTTCTCCTCCTTTCCCTTCCCCTCCATCTCTACACCTTTTGTTTCTCTTCCCTTTTGCAAGATTTCTGTAAAATTGGAAGAAATATTTCTTATTTTACCTGATTAGCTATCGTGGCATAACAAATAATCGTGCAGCAGTAGCTTAAGACAACAGCAGTCATGTATTTTGTGCATGATTTTTTTTTTTTTTTTTTTTTCCCTAGAGTCAAATTGGAGACTTCCTTAGGTCAGTCCCATGGTTGTAGCCAGATGGTGGCTGGGACTGAATGTTATCTCAACATCTTCCTCCACTGCTCATGTGTCTTTTGTCTAAGATAGGAAGACTGAAACTTGTGGGTCTATAACAGCTGCAGAACCTGAGTGGCTCTCTGTGTGGGGTCTGTGTGTGTGTCTGTGTGTGTATGTGTGTTCTCAACTAGCCTGTCTAGTAAATGACTTCAGTGTAACCAGTTTGCTTGTGTTGTAACTTAGAATTTCAAAATCAAAGACAGAAAAAGCTGAATAGAATCTACCTTGATTCATACAGGCTCTATTAGAAAATCAGTCTGTGCCATTCTATTGCATTCTTTAGACAGATTTGCTAAAACCAACTGTGCTCAATAGGAGAGGAGTTAGACTCACATTTCTGAGGAGTGTGAAAAACTACCCCCCCAACACATGCACACATAAATATTTCACTTCCTAACCCCAGAGCCTTATGAATGTTACCTTGTAAGGCAAAGGAGATTTTACAGATATGATTGAGGATAGTGAGCTAGGAAGATCATCTGGAACAATCCAGATTGGGCTCAAAGTTGTCAAAAGGTCTCTGAAAGAGGGATCAGAACAGTGCGAGTCAGCGAAGTCAAGGTGACGAGAAAAACAGCTGGCAGAATACCAAGACCAGACAGCCACTGGAAGCTGAGAACTCAAAAGGGCAGACTCAACTGCAGCCTCTAGCAGACTAGAGTTCAATATTGTTTTCCAAACATTTTGAGCTTTTGATCTCCAGAACTATAAGATAGTATATTTTTACCATTTCAAGTTTCAACTTCATAAAAATTAGAAAACTAATACAAGCACTGTCGAAAAATCTGTGAGCAGGCTTTAAGACAATCATATTCGTCATTTCTTTGGATTTGTTGAGAAACTCCAATGAATTTCTTAAAAATCCTGTGTAGCTAACATGTGCTAGAATTGGGTTAGATACTAAGGCTATAAACATGAATTAAACATGATTTTTTTTCCCAAATAATCTCACAAGTCGTATTCACGGAGGGACTCTTTGAAACTCTAAAGGGTGATATAACTGTAGTATATTTGAATCACTTCTGAAATTTAATGTGAAATCCAACTGGTTATTACTTAATTTACTAAATCATAAATCAGAATCAATATTTGAACAGATTGAAATTATGCATGTGTCATGAGGAAAATGCAAACAAATACAGAAGATAATTTTGAAATTAAATGTCAATAGGATTTGCAATAGACATTTACCAAGTCTCAAAGTAAGAAAACCTGTTAGAACAAGTACACTGTAGGCAATCTCGGTGTAAAAGTTGTGTTAATGAGCCTCTAGTACACTAAAGGCGGCCCAGGGATGGATGTCCACGACTGTTCGTTTTTTCACTGAACTCTTAACTGAGGCAGCTAACAAGATGCCCAACTGTGATTTGGACACATATCTGGTATAAAATAGATAGAGATTGTTAATTTATTTTGTACGGGTCACTGAACTGATTCCATTAGGTGACAACTTATGGTCAATACTGATAGGAACAGGAGTAGAAACTTAAGCCCCCAAAAAAGGAAAGAACTTGAACTGTCTCACTTACAAGGCAGAGCAATAAAAAATACTCAACTGAGATACTTATTTTTCTTACGATATTTAGGTTTTATAACACCTTCGTATGCCTGAGAATTGCAAAGAAAACTCCAAAGTGTGACTACAATCCATAAACAAGCCACTAAAGTAATTATGATATGAGCTAAACATTTTAGAGGACTATGTCCACTCTAATTCTGGAAGGAATTTGACCATTCAAACGATGACTAACTTAGCGCCAAGATATACATGCTATGAATAAAGCTTAACAGAATAATATGTGCTAGCCGGCCTCGGTTACAGGGGGAGTGAGCTTTCCACAGGCACAGCTGTTGGCAGCTGGCCAGCATCTCAGGCAGGCAGCTGGCAGGGGAGGAGTGGGCTCTGCCAGCTGGCTCTAAAAAATTAAAATTAAAATTAAGAAAAAAACCCTGAGGCACACGTGCATAACAATCCAACTTTCAATTTTTGGTGTTCTTCCTTATTGTTCATTCTTCAGGGAAGCCAAGCACTGAGGCAGCTTCTCCCTCCTAGTCGCATCATCCTGGGTTGCTAGTCTCTGGCGTTGGTTCTCTTTCGAATTTCCCGTGTTCGTTCACCCAAGACACATTTTTTGAATCACAGTGTGTGCCAAGCAATGGGCTGAGGACTGAGGATGAAGACGGAAATATCAGATACACTAGATATGTGCTAATTAATATGTTATAATTTAGAAATGCCTATAAATCCCCAAACAAAGGGAGTTGATCATATTGATTACAAACCATAGACGAGAGCCCAGGACAGGGAAGAAGGGAATTATGATACAGGAAGAGAAGAATAAT
>PVJO010024846.1:0-23692 GCA_004026905.1 Hystrix cristata
GAGGATCCACACCTCGTCAAATGTCAAAGGCCTGGAAGCTCACTGTAGAGCTGCTGGGACTCCACCCTGGAAGGCTAGAAACCACTGTCCGAAGGCGATGGTGAAGAGTGGAGCTCTCCCCAAACAAAAACACTTCCTTCTTCTTTCCCTTTTGACTCTGCCCAGGTGATAGCCCCACATCTGGGGTGGGTCTTCCCCCCTTGGTCTGCCTGCTTGTATGGCAATCAACCATAGACACACCGAGAATTGTGCTTTACTAACATTTTAGGTGGTTATACTCTCAACTCAGGATGACATATCACAATTTAGAGTCACGATTAGTTTGTTAAGGATACATATGGAGGAAAATACAAAAAAGTATCCCTCAACAGGCCCTCAGTCAAGAGCTAAGTGTAGAACAAAAGAGAGTCTAGCCCAGTCTAATGGAGACAGAGATAAATAACAAACAAAGCTAAAACTGCTATGCAGGAAAAGATCAGGGTGCTATCACAGATGAGCAAGAAAAGGAGCTAATTTATTTGGGTTATCTAGAAAGATTTCTCTGTGGAGGTAACCTGAGGGTGAAACCTGAACAAGAACCAGTAAAAAGAGCTCTAGGTAACACAAGGGGAGCGAAAGTCCTGATTAGGTGAAGAGCTCCGGGCTCCTGAGCTGGGGACTGAAAGGAGGCCTGCTTGGCCAGCTGTTGTGAGTGACAAAATGGAACAAGATGAAGCTGAAGGTCATGCTGCTAGTTGCCAGGGGCTGGGCAGGGCACAGGGAGATGCTGGTCAGAGGGTACAAAGTTCCAGTTGGGATGAATAAGCTCTGGAGATCTACTGTATAGCATAGCAATTACAGTAAATAAAAATGGATTGTATTCTTGAACACTGCTAAGAGATTAGAGCATAAATGTTATTACCACCAAAAAATGATAAATGTGTGAGTCAATGGTTATAGTAATCAGCTTGATTTAATCACCTCACAATGCATACATTTATCAAAACATTATGTACACTGTTACTACATGCAATTTTTACTTGTCAATTATTCCTTAATTTAAAAAGATAAAAAGAAGACAAAAAAGAATATGAGCCTGAAGGGAAAAGCAGGGACTGCAACCTGTAAAGTTCTGAAGATGGTATTAAGGGTTTATAGTCTATGCTAAGTATAGTGGAAAATTCTGGAACGATGATAAAGAAGGAAATTATATGATCTTATTTACATTTTAAAAGAATAAGTTGCAAGGGAATGAGATTAGAAGGAGAGAGATCAATTAGGAAGTTCTTCCATTGGTTCAGAGGAGAAATGATGGTTGATTTGACTAAAGTAACAGGGCGGTAAAGACATAGATAAATCAATTGATTCAGATATACTGTGGAGTTGAATGCATATTTAGTTCAGTGCATGTCTTAGTTACTTTTTCATTGCTTGGAGAAAATACCCAACACCCACAAGTTAAGGGAGGGAAGGCTTATTTCAGCCCAGAGTCTGTAGAGGTTTCAGTCCATAGTCGGCTGACTCCAAGGCAGGGAAGAGGGGCCTGGCAAAGGAGAAACAGTCCATGGCAGAGCACCCAGGAGGCAGCAGCAGCAAGCCTCCCTTTCCCTTTTATCCCATCCAGACTACAAACCTTTGAGGTAATGCCACCCACACCCAGGGTGGGGCTTCCCATTACCCATACCCAGAACTAATGTAAACTAATTACAGTAGTGGACTAATCTAGTACCACACACTCCTAATCTCAGTATCACACCCTTAATCCACAATCACAGATTTTAGATCCAGCCACCTCTGAAAAGCCCCACCTATGAGCACAGGAGGCTTTGGAGACACATCTAGACATAAACTATAACAGTGCGATAAACTGGAAGGGGGGCATTTCTAGGTTTTTACCCTAAATTTTCTCTCTCCATCTATCCTTGTAGCTTCTTTTAAAAAAAAAAAAAAGTAAGTTTAAAAGATCTTAATTATCTTTTATTGGCTCTTCTAAATTGGACAACATCTCATTCTGTGCAACAGAACCAGTGTTCTAATGAGCTAAGCAGAGGCGTTCAACTTTCTTAACAGAAAGGGGCTGAAGGCAGCAGAAACAGGCAACCAGCCACAGAGTATTCACTTCAAAGTTACCTTCCGGGGAAAAGTTAAGGGAGAAAGAACTTCTACATCACGTCAGCTAAAACGTGCCTATTCAGGGATAGACAGCTTAGTTTGGTTGTTATTGTTGTTATTGTTATGATTGTTATTTTGTTATTGTTTTTGTTTGTGAATGGCACTACAGATTAGATTACATTGCTAGGCAAGTACTTTATCACTGAGCTCCATTCTCCAGCCTGACAACTTAGTTTTTCTTGGTGGTATGGAACTTCGGCAAAAGTAACTCCACTCTGTTCTGGTGAACTGAGCCTAACATAAGAGCTCACTCCAAACTCAGGACCTCCTTAAATATTATCTAAAAAGTGAAATCAGCTAGGTACAGAAAGACAAATACCACATGATTTCACATATACGTAACCTCTATAGAAAATATCAAACTCATTAAAGCAGGAAGAAGAGTGGAGGTGATGGGGGGAAGACAGAAGGCAAGTTGGGTAGAAACGGAGAAAGCATTAAAGGATATAAAATTTTAGTTAGGCTGGAAGAATACATTCAAGACACTTACTGCACAACATTCTGACCATACTTAATAATGAAGTACCATCAGTTTGCAAACTACTAAGAAAGTGGATTTTAAGTGTTCTCGACACAAATAAGTAAGTATGTGAGGTAAGGGATATGGTAATAGCCTGATTTAGCCATTCTACAATACACACATATTTTAAAATACAGCATTATGTTGTACAATATAAATGTGTACTAACTACCAAAAAAAAAGTTTGCAAACTTTAAGACTTCATAATGGAGGAAAATGTGTGCAGGCTCTGCAAGTACGCCTTCATTTGATTTCAACATTGCAGGAAGAGCTTCATGTGCCAAGATACCGCCCGGTATCTGTACCTTAAAATTCACCGACAGAATATTCATGTAGCATACAGCCTGGGCCAAGCTTTCAGTTCCCAGAAACTTTCCACTGAAATGCAAATGCTCAAAGCAAGGTTAACACCATCTATCACGCATTCATCTCTGAAAGAATTATTTTAGCAGATAGCCAGGAAGAGGCTACTACCTGGGTTACATCGCAAGTTTGGGAAATGCACAAGCAAAAGAGGAAACACACCGAAAGGAGACGTAGAAAGCACCTCCTGTGGCATCAGTTTGGCAGGCAAGCAGGCTTGGCTGTCACTTATGGATTATAATGTGATCTTCCCGGGATTCAAGCATATGCATATTCATGTGGATAATTTGTTGAACTAAATTCAAAAAGTACATCTAGAAGAGTTTAGAACATAGTAAAAGCTGAGAGTAAATCATGCTCTTCTTTCAAACAAGATTAAAGCAGTATTGTGTGATATTCTTTTTTTTTTCTTACACATTAGGAAAAGGATCAAGTGAAACAGATTATGTTAGAAAAGCACATCTAGTCAGAAATTTGTAAAAAAAAAAAAAGGGCAAAAAAGATGTTTGGCATAACTAAAAGCAAAGCCTTCAAAGTAAGATAACAACTGAAAGTTGAATAAGAGAAGACCATAAAAGACAGAGAGAATCAAGAAAAAAATCAGGACAAGATTAAGCATAAAACCTAGATCTTGACTTTTATGTAAATAAAAACATAACACAGTAAAGGTGACTAAGAAAATGCAGTTAGAAGCAATTGTATTAAGAAAACAATATTTTAGTTATGTCATTTATTCGTAATTCAAAAATCAGTTTATTGAAATACAGCTATATAGATATCATATGATGTTTATGCTTATCTGATTACTTCCTGATTCAGCAACTATTAAGAACCTGTCAGATGATATCACAAGATTTTAAACAGAGCAGCCAAAAAAGTCCAATTCACAACTGAGTATTCCGAAGGCATTTCTGAAGTCAAGTTTGAGAAGAACGACAAACACAGAAGGGCCTGTTAAAGGCCTGTGAAACAATCCAGACAGCAGTTGATCAGAACCTGAACGTAAGTAGTAGTAGTAAGAAGAATAACGCTAATACATGGAGCAACTTGATTGTTCTAGGCACTCTTTTAAAAACTAACATGTATTAATTCACTTACTGCTCACAAAAAATGCTGTAAGACCTTTTACTGTCCCCATTTTATAGATAAGGAAACTGATACAGAAAATAAAAGTAACTTTCCTGAAAATAATAGAAAAAGTAAGGAGTGGAGCTGAGAGTGAGGATGAACAAAAAACATTTTTATAAAACATCTAGGTGAAGGAGGTTGGGGAGTTAGCTCAAGGGCTGGAGCACTTGCCTAGCAAGCACAAGGCCCTGAGTTTGATCCCCAGCACCCAATAAATAAATAAGAGAAAATTATTTCAAGAAATACGTAAGGAAAAACTTGGCACCATTTTGTTAGTAAGAAATTTTTTTTAAAAAAAGACAGTTCCAACATGTGTGTTGGATGCTTGGCTGTAGCATGAATTGTGACTGGACACGAGCAGGTCAGTAGCCTACAGGTCTACTGGGCAGTGAGTGAATTTGCCTTGAGATATTCAAACATCTGTGGAATAACGAAATGGGCATAAGGAACAGGAATTTAGAAAAATAAGTTTAAATTTCTTTTTTTTTTTAAATTTCAACAGAGAGGTCTGGGACAGATTTAGCTCAGTGCTTAGAGTGTTTGCCTCACAAGCATGAGGCCCTGAGTTCGATTCCCGGTACCAAAAAAAAAAAAATTCCAAGGCATTGATATATAAATTGAAATAAAAACCAAGAAGACTTTTCATATGAAAGTTCCATGTATTAACTGCATAAATACGAAGGAGACAAGCAAGATTCAGTTGGCATCTGTGTCTTTTTCCCTAAGGAAGCAAGAGTCCTCACAATTCTAGAACATTCTTAGGTCAGATGAAAAATAAAAACTAAGAGGATTTTATGGTCACTGTAAGGGGAAAAGAAGTTCGGTATTTTCACTGCTTGCAGTTTTTAAAGAAACTTCATCTTCATACCAATATAGAATTTAAAGTCAACCAACTAAAATATTTCAAGCTGCAGAGTTTGCTGAAATGAATGACGGAATACTTACAGATTTATTTAAGAATGAAGAAGTGGCAGGTAGAATTTTACTTTAAGGTGTAAAAGATGTAAGAATCATTATTTTTCTGGAAACTAATCTTCTAGAAAAAGCAATGAAGACTAAGTAATGGTAAGAATAAATCTGCTTTAACTCACCATGCCATTGAAAACCTACTACAAAGAATTTCATTAAGGGATTTTTTTTCTACAATGTATGACTTTGGATTTCAACTTTAGATTCTCTATATGTTAAAAACTAATATAGAGGCATATCCAGGTGAAGCAAGAGAAAAAGACTAAATTACAATGAAAAATATGTCATTCTTAGTTGTCTGAGGACCAAACTGATCTTTTAAATGTGATCATTAATCCAGGGTCTCTATTGCTCAGCCAGAGAAAACACAGGACATAAAAAACACGATATCTTAAAATGCAATCATACAAAATCTATGGCTTAATCTTGAATTTACCAATTCACTTTACAAAAGGGCTGTAAGATGCCTACAAATTAATATTCTATTGCCAATCACCATCATCAGTACAAGGGTAAGGAGATTTCCTTTCTAAATTATTTCTGTCCTTTTATTCAGGTTATCCCTAGGGACAAGTAATGACTATGACAAAGCTTCTGCCCTGGAGATACTCATAGTCTGGTGGAGGGAATAAATTAAATCCTGCTAATCTCTCTCATCTTGATGCCTACAACATCTCCTTTCTCCTTTTCTCTTCCTTTAACAGAAAAAGCAAACTTTGAAAAACAATATTGCGCCAAGCTCATACTCTTTCTTCAATTTCTTTTGTTTTCTGTATTATTAAGAAAGAAGTGACATTTTCCCACATTAAATTCCCCATATTCGTTGCTTAAATAATACATGTGGCTATTAACTGTTCATAGTGAAGTCATCACAGGACTCTATCGCTTTCTAATGTCTTTCTCAGATTTTATCACCATATGTATGAATATATCTACTATACCCAATTAGATTATAAACTCTCTGAAGTCAGTAATTCTGTTTTATTTTCACTTATGCTAAAAAGAATACCTTGCACCTAGGAAATCTCAATAATGATTTATTTCTTGATCAATTCAACTATTTTTGATGGATCAACATACTGGTTTCAAGAAAAGATTAGTTCATTCATTCAGTCAACCAAAACTTACTCAGCACCAGGAACTATATCAGTGAATTCACTAAAGACTCTTTTATCTCACAGCTTAAGTATTAGAGGAGAAAGTAATGACACCAGCAATTAAATATGCCAACAGGTAGTACAATGTCCCATAGTTTTAAATGTTCTGAAAATTCATAAAACAGGCTAAGGAAATATGGAGTGATCAGGGAAGGGCTCTCTGGAGAGCTGGCAGGTCCACCTGCCCAGGAAAAGCAGGCACTAAGTACAAACACCCAGGAGCAGAACGTCCTTGTTGAGCTAAGACCAGCAAGGAGTGTGAAGGGAAGTGTGTCAAAGGAAGACGGACAGAACAGATTAGAAACCGATTCTAGAAACTCATTTCTTGGACCTGATCCAGTCCATAAGCAGCCTGTCATTGTCGGTGATATTCCTACCTTAGTACTGTCTTAGTTCACAGGTGTGATGACTAAGAACGAGAATGCATTCTGAGTAATCATAAAGGCTCACAGCTATTGTCTTAAATCCTCAACCTCTGCTTTAAGGTTTTCAGGGGACACACTGCAAGACAACTTCATTTTCTTTTCTTCTCTAGTTTTTCTGTAATACTATGGCCTCAAGTAGGACCTCACACATTTAAAGTGAGAATTAACAGAACAAAGAAGTACAGTATGGATAAATCCACAGCTGTAACAGAAATTTTAGCATGCTTTTCTCAATAATTTATAGAACAAGTAGGCAAAAGAATAATGACTTAAAACAACAGAACAAACAGATTTATAAACTTGACTTAATGGACAGATGAAATGCTGCATCCACCTACTTCAGAACATACATTCTTTCCAAGTCCACATGGAACACTTATTGACCATATATGGATTCATAAAGCAAGTACTAACAAATCTCAAAGAAAATCATGCGAAAGTTTTATGCACCCAGTAAAATTAATCTATAAATCAATATTTTTAAAATAGAAAATTCCCATGGATTAGATACATGTCAGGAATCAAAAAAGAGTATATAAAGGAAAGAAAATTAAAATAGAGGTATCAAAATTTAAAAACGTGCTTATTTTACTTTTTTTATACAATGGAGTACTACTCTGCCAAAAACGCGCTTATTTTAGAGAAATGTGGTCAGTAAAATCTACATTGAAAAATTAGAAAAGCCAAAATATAATAACCTAAATGTTTATTTCAAAAAAGTAGATATCAACTTAGCTCCCCCCCAAAAGAAACAAGACTTAGAAAAACTTGTATGAACTAGAAATCACCAACATAGCAGCAACAATCAGTGCTGAAAGTTAGTTCTGTGAAACAAACTAATAAAACGGATAAACCATTGGTGAATACATAAAAGAGAGAGCAGAGCATGACCCATATTAGAAGTGGCAAAAGGAACATCTTGCAGAGATTAAAGAGATTAAGAGAATATTACAAACAGCTTATAACAACAAGTATAAATTTAGGACAAACGGACAAATTCCCAGAAAAATATAACTATGACTCAAGGAGAAAGAGGAAATATGAATAATCTTACAACCATGAAAGAAACTGAATCAACAATGAAAAGTCTTCCCATAACTACACTTCAGGCACAAATGGCTCCATGGCTAGTTATCCAGATATAATTTATGCTTATTTTAACAGGCTTGCATACATTTGATACCAAAACCCAAAGGAGCAGTAAGAGGAAGGAAGATTACAAATCAACCTAACTATAAACAAAAATGGAAAAATTCTCAACAAAATGGTAACAAACTAAATCCACAAATATAAAAAAGAACGATGGTATATTTTAATAAGGAGAGTTTATCCCAGGAATATGTTTGGTTTAACATGAAAAAGACAATTTAATTCACTATATTATCATATTATCTGAACATAGAAAATGCAAACAAAGCTTTTCATGAAGTCCAGTATTTCTTCATGGTAAAAAAAATATTTAGCAAAAATAGAAGAGAGCCTTCTAATCTGGTAAAGCAGTAGTTGGCAGACTTTTTCTTATAAAAAGCACCAGATAAATATTTTCAGCCTTCAGGCCATATGATCTCTACCAAGACACACAACTGTCATACCATGTTGTAAAAGCAGCCATGGAGGGAATATGTATATGACTATATATATATATATATATCCATATATACATATGGATATATATATGAATATATATATGGATATATATATGGATATATATGAATATATATATGGATATATATATGGATATATATGGATATATGTGAATATATATGGATATATATATGGATATATATATGGATATATATATGGATATATATGAATATATATATGGATATATATGGATATATATGGATATATATGAATATATATGGATATATATGATATATATGGATATATATGGATATATATGGATATATATATATGGATATATATATGGATATATATATGGATATATATATGGATATATATGGATATATATGGATATATATGGATATATATATGGATATATATATGAATATATATATGGATATATGTAAATATATATATAAATATATATATATGGATATATATATGAATGGGTATGGTGGTGCCCTGATAAACTTTATTTACAAAAGTAGGTGGCAACCTATATTTGGCCTATATTTGGGCAATACATAATTGCCAACTTCTGAGGTACATGGAATCTATAAAACATAATTTACTTGAATAGTTAATGACAAAACTAATTTTTTTCAAGTAGAAACAGGACAAGATTTCCCACTGTTACAGTTATGCCCCGTGATGTATGTGAGGTGCAGATCAGCACAATTTGACAAAATAAATAAATAAATAAATAAAATATGTAAGGATTAGAACAAAAAAAATATAATTTTAATTATTTACAAAAGAAGTTAATAAATAAGTATATGTATTTTTCCCGAGAGAACTTACAGATAAGAGTTTCTTAGTGAGCAGAATTTAACATGTTTCACTGATACAAGTAGTTAAAAAATAAAATCAAAAGTAGTGCTATTTATAATAATGTCAAAGATATAAAGTACCTAAGAATAAATTTATGAAATATACATAAGATAAAGTTATTTGGAAAACATCCAAAAGAACCTAATAAAGAAAAAGAGAATATTTTGTTCAGAGGTTACATATTTTAGAAATGTCAAGCCTCCTATACTGTATTCAAGATTCAATACAACTCGTATATTCAGTGCAACTGCAAAAAAAAATCTCAACTAGCATTTCACAGAGTTGGATGAGCTGATTCTAACTTATCCAAGAATAGCCAAAATACTTTTAAGGAAAAACAAAGTAAGGTGACTTACTCTAACAGATATCCAGGCTTATTTTATAGCTCAAGTAAATAAAATAGTGTGGTATTATCCCAATGGCAGCAAGCTCAGAATCAAAGGAGGACCCATAGGATGACACCATCTTAAGTAAAGTCATGGCAGCTGTTTAATCAAATGATTCTAGGAAAATTGGATATCCACGTGGGATACAATAAAATCAGACCTTTATTCACACAATTTATTAAAATCATTCATAGAAAAATAAAAGACTAAAATGAATAAAACATTTTAAATTATAAACATTTTTTATATAAAGAAACATATCTATCTGACTTTGGGGTATGGAAAGATTTCTCAAATAATATACAAAATTATTTATGAAAGAACTGACTGATGTTCCCATCTGCTTATCCAAAGAACTATAAAGAAAATGAAGAATACAAATCAAGGGAAAGATATTTGCAGTGCATAAAAAAATAAAAAAAAAACTGGTACGGTACCTAGAATCTAGAAACCATTTAAAAGTAAATCATTAAAATATACAGTAGGAAAGTGAGCAAAAATTTTAAACAAGAAAAGTGGAAAATATAAAAACAGTATGGTATTGACAAAAACAGCATGGTACTGGCACAAAAACAGACCCCAGGACCAATGGAACAGATTAGAGGATGAAGAAACATGTCTAAACACTCTCAGTTACCTTATCTTTGACAAAGGGACCAAACAACCTCACTGGAAGAAAGATAGCCTCTTTAATAAATGGTGCTGGAAAAACTGGCTCTCCACATGCCAAAGGTTAAAACTAGACCCGTATCTTTCCCCATGCACTAAGCTAAAATCAAAGTGGATCAAAGATATAAATATTAAAACAGAGACACTAAATCTGTTGGAAGACAAAATAGGTAGAACTCTGGAAGACATAGGTGTAGACAAGGACTTTATGAACAAATTCTCAGTTGCCCAGGAAATATCACAAAGAATCAACAACAGGGATCTAATCTTATTAAAAAGCTTTTGCACAGCAAAAGAAACCACCAACAGAGCAAGCGATAACCCACAGAGCGGGAAAAAATTTTTGCCAGCTATTCCTCTGACAAAGGACTAACATCTCGAATATATAAAGAACTCAAAAAAATCAGATCCCCCAAATTTAAACATCCAATCCAAAAGTGGGCAACTGAAATGAATAGACACTTCTCAGATGAAGAAGTAGAAACAGGAAATAGACATATGAAAAAATGTTCAACATCACTGATCATTCGAGAGATGCAAATTAAAACAACCCTGAGATTCCACCTCACTCCACAAAGAATGGCTATTATCAACAAATCAGCTAATAACAAATGCTGGAGGGGCTGTGGGGAAAAAGGAACCCTTCTCCACAGTTGGTGGGAATGTAGACTGGTACAACCACTATGGAAATCAGTGTGGAGATTCCTCAGGGAACCAGGACTAGAGATTCCATTAGACTCAGCTATTCCCCTTCTTGGTATCTTCCCAAAAGAATTAAAAGCATCATATTGCAGTGATATATGCACACCCATGTTTATAGTGGCACAGTTTGTAATAGTTAAATTTTGGAAACAGCCCAAATGCCCATTGACAGCGGAATGGATAAAGAAAATGTGGGGGTTTTTTATACAATGGAATACTACTCTGCCATAAAGAATGATAAGCTTGAGATATTTTGAGGTAAATGGATGCATCTTGAGACCATACTCTTAAGTGAAATAAATCAGACACACATGCTGAAATACCACATTGTTTCTCTGGTGTGAGAAACCAAAAGTGTAAATAAAGACTAAAATGTATTATATTGGGAAAGGGAAGAAAATGTCCAAATGGGGTAGGGAACAAGGGAGGGGGAGGGGGAAAGGAACAGAGGGACAAGAGAAATAAGAAATGGAAGGAAGAAAGGGAAACAAAGCTTTTGTTAATAAGGAGGGAGGAGGGAGCGAATGGAGGGGAGAGAAATGGGAAAAAAAAAAGAAGCAACAAGATATACCATGTACAGGTACAAATCCCCTATGATGAATGTTACCACTATGTACATCTAAAATGTACCATTAAAATAAAATAAATAAATAAATAAAAGAAAAGTGGAAAACTACAGTAATTCAAATGGCAATATTATGCTCAATTTCAATAGTAATGAGAGACACAGAAATTTCCATAACCACTTTATACCTATCAAACTAAGAGAAATTTTAAAAGTTTAACTATTGTAAGTGTTGGTAAAGATGTCGCAATGGGAATCTCAAAATCCTGCTGAGGAAGTATTTGATCTTATCTAGTAAAACTGAAGATTTATATTCCCTCCCAATCAACAATTCCATATCTAGAATAATTAGTACATACTTACACCCAAATAAAATGGTGATGGCTGGAAACAAACCAAATGTCCCCCAACTCAGGACAGGAAGAAATAGGGTGGATACAGCAAAGGAAATGAGTGTGTTTTATGCAGCTTCATCATATACAACAATATGGACATGTCTCGCTATGTAATATTAAGATACAAAAGGACATTTATGATGTCATGCAAACAGAGTTGTTTCTAAAAACCAGCTAATTTTAGAAATGCATGTGTAGGGATTAATATCGCCTTTCGCTTTTTATATTTTCATAACAAAGTGTCATGGAATAGATACCTCTGAGTCTATGAGATGGGGCTTTGCTCACAGAGAATCAAGCATACTTAGGACTTCTAGGAAACTGGCTATGTTCTGTATTTCTTTCTTTTTTTTTTAGATTTTTATTAAAATTTATCCAAAATTACACAAACTCACAGGCAATTACACAGCTTACAGACCACAATTAATTGTACCTTTTGCTTATGATAGTGAGCAATGTAAACAACCACCTACATACAGCAGTAAGTCACACCTATATAAAATTACTATAGTGCCCAGTGTACGTGTCACTGATTTAAGTTTGGGTTATTAGGTTCTTATTTTTAAGATATCATTATTCCTCTGGATTCCCATTCCCCTCCCACTTTGCCATCTTCTTGTTCCCTTGAACCCTTTGTCTATTAGCTTATATCTAACACTTTGTCTTTTTGTATCCATTGTTTACTCTTTTCTTTTGTTTATATTTTACCTCACTAAATGAGGATACCATGTGGTATTCCAGCTTGCAAGACTGGTTTATTTCACTCAACATTATATTTTCCATGTCCATCCACTTTCCTACAAATAACTCTTAGTTTGTCATTCTTTATAGCTGAGTAGTATTCCATTATGTATAGATACCACATTTTGTTTATCCAGCTCTCCATTGATGGGTATATGGGTTGCTTCCAGAATTCAGATATTACAAATTGTACTGCTATAAACATTGTTGTGCAAGTATCTCTGTAGTATGATGTCTCTAGCTCTTCAGGAAAGATACCTAGTAGGGGAATGGCTGGGTCATATGGGATTTCTACATTCAGACTCTTGAGAAATCTCCATACTGATTTCCATAATGGTTATACTAGTTTGCATTCCCACCAACAGTGTAGGAGGGTTCCCTTTTTACCTCAGCCCTACCAGCATTTGTTATTGTTTGAATTCCTAATGATTGCTATTCTTTCTGGGGTAAAGTGGAATGTTACAGTTGTTTTATTTTGCATTTCTCTAATGGCCATAGATGTTGAACATTTTTTCATATGTTTATTGGCCATTTGTATTTCTTCCACTGTGAAGTATCTGTTCATTTCTCTGGCCCATTTATTGAGTGGGCCATTGGTTTTAGGTAGTTTAATTTTTTTGAGTTCTTTGTATATTCTAGATACTAGTCTTATGTCTGAGGAGTATCTAGCAAAGATTTTTAGTTGGTTCTTTAAAGAATAAATAAAATAGACAAGCCACTGGCAAGACTTACTAAGAGAAAGAGAGAAAAGACCCATATAAATGCAATTAGATAAGACAAAGATGAAATCACAACGCATGTTGTCAAAATCCAGATGATAGTAACTGTTTTGAAAAATTATATTCCAACAAACTAGTAAATACAGAAGAAATGGACAGATTCCTAGACACAAACGAACCACCAAAACTGACACAAGAAGACATCAATATCCTCAACAACCCAATCACAAGCAAAGAAATTGACTTACCAATAAAGAATCTAACAGCTAAAGAAAGCTCAGGACCAGATGAATTCACAGCCGAATTCTATAGAACTTTTAGAGAAATTATATCACCAATACTCCTCAGGTTGTTCAAGGAAATTGAAAGGGATGGAGTACTTCCAAACTCATTCACAGAAGCCAGTATCACCCTGATCCCAAAATCAGACAAAGACCCAACTAAAAAAGAGAACTATAGACCAATCTCCTTAATGAACATAGACACAAAAATTCTCAACAAGATATTAGCAAATAGAATACAACACATTATTAAAAAGCTGATACATCATGATCAAGTAGATTTCATCCCAGAGATGCAAGGATGGTTTAATATACGAAAGACTATAAATGCCATACACCACATAAATTGGAGCAAGGTCAAAAACCACACGATCATATCAATTGATACAGAAAAGGCCTTCGACAAAATCCAACACAACTTCCTGATAAAAACCCTGAAGAAAATAGGCATAGAAGGGCCATACCTGAACATGATAAAGGCGTCTATGACAGACCAACAGCCAGCATCATACTAAATGGGGAAAAACTGAAAGCCTTCCCCCTAAAGTCAGGAACCAGGCAAGGATGTCCACTATCACCTCTGTTATTTAACATTCTGTATTTCTTGACCTCAGTGGTGCCTACACACTGTCACCACAGAACACTGTTCTGTGACAAACTGGTTCATGTGACAAATATTAGTTTCATCAACTTTTCTAATAAAGAAAAAAGCGAAACAGCACAAAGACTACTATACATTATGAAAACGTCTAGGTTCTTATTCAATGAAGTTTTGAGTTTTTGCTATTTTACCAGATGTCTATAATATGTATTTCCATATTTTATATATTGTATCTCCCAATTTAAATACATCCTTCTGTATCACTGAACTTCATTCTTTGGAAAGTATGAGATTTTTCACTGTATATCTATACTGTATCAAAAAATTTCTATACATTAAAATGAAAATCTGATCTACCATAGAACACACAAAAATTACATGAATATAAGAAAATGTCCATTTTTATCTTCCAACAGATGAATACATATAACTGATAACGACACACACACGATTTGTTCAGATAGCAGGTAAACTGTAAACACACACAAAAGGATTGAAGCAGTTTAACAAAAACTGAGCACTCAAAATATAGTATCCCCATATACAGATTTCCAAATTTCCACCAGAAATACTACTATAAAGAGGATATTTTTTAATTTATAGTTTTGTATTAGTGGTTCTAAATGATAGATTTAGCCACTTTTAAAATCAGTCCTACACATCCTATAAAACACAATTCCATTCTACATACTCAAACCCCATACATGAAAAATTGAGAAATAAAAATGGCACTAATAGACACATTACAAAAATCACTGAAGCAGTGATTTTTTAAAAACACTTTTAAAATACAGCTTTCCTGTAGTTATATTAGTCTGACTTTCCTCTGTGCCTAGAATCTGTCTCCTTGATTCTATTTTGAGATCGGGTCATTCCTCTGATAATAATGCCAATAAATCCACTAGTTGCCATTAATCTCAGTTCTGTGAAAGAATAAATCATTCCCACAAGCAATTAAACAATAAACACATTAAAATAAGACTAATTAGAGCTAAGTCTAGACATTCACCACATAGTTATAAAACAGGCTTGTCGTAATCATTTCAACTTTAACTGGAAGTTCCTTCGATAATTCTTTCCAACAGAAGTAAGACTAAAGACTTGTGGGAGTACCTGAATTCAGTAGTGATTAAGTTGAAACACTCCACCAGGGATTCCAGTCGTATGTCTCCAAAGCTTCCCTGTACCACTCACTTGAACGCCTTGGAGTGGTCCAAAACTTTTGTTTGCCAATACACCACCATGCACAGCACACTCTGAGACTTGTGACTGTACCAGCTCTCTTATTTCCCAGCTTTTAACGTACTGCCTTGCAAAAACAAAGAAAGTTCAGTCAGTGGCTGCATGTGATACCATTTTCCTTTAACTAGTCACAATTTTGCCAGTGACTAATTTCAAGATGTTTTAGTAATTTGAGCCTTTGTGGGAATCAAAAGGTCTGAGGTCTTCTTTAGTACTGGATCTTTAGAAATGTAGCAATTATTATTTCATGTTATTTTGTCATACTATGGATATATGGATAAATTTAGGTAAATTTCATTTAACGGCAAATAAAATCTTAAACTACTGTGTGAAATTTTTGTTATTATTGCCCAGTTACATATATGTGCTATTTTATTACAAAAAAGAAAAAAGAAAACTCATTTTGCTCTCTAAGGAAATAGAGACATGATGTAGTCCTTTATCTAATGACTTATAGGCAACACCAAATTCCACTTTTCTCTGTTCAATGACAGAGCAACAGTTTTTCTCTTTAAGGGAGGCAAAAGTTGTGCTACAGACAGAACCCCAACTCTGTTGGACCAGAAAAGACATTAGGGTGGGAAACATAGAGTCTGATGAGGTAATCAGAACCCTCACAAAAACCCAAGCAAACCCAGACAGGCCTGGAATAGCAGAGGAGTCCGGGAATTAAGAAATGCTTGTCTTGATCTATTGCCATCAATAAGATACTTTTCAGTACAGGTGATTATGACGAGGAAAACTTCTGAGATTTTTCCTTATACTTAGTAACAATGAAGCAAAGAACAGAACAATCAGGTAGAGAAGAGAGATGGAAAAGTGACCTCTCTAGTCAAGGGTGAAACAAAACCCCAAAAAGGGACCTAATACCAGTAAAGCCCCAGTTACTTAAAAATCTATTTCCCCATAATTTCACAAGGTATTCATTACTTTTTCATCACTGGGATATAGACAACACCCACAACTTAAGGAGGAGAGGTTTACTTCATTCATAGTTTTAGTGGGTTTAGTCCATGGTTGGCCAGTTTTAAGGCAGAAAGGGCATCACTAATGTACATGGCTTGTCAGGAAGCAGAGAGTGAGAGAAGGAATCAGGGACAGGAATATCCCTTTTAAGTTACACACTCAGTGACCCATGTCTTCCTACCAGGCCCCAACTCCTAATAGCACATTTAGCCATGAACTCATCAATGGATTAATGCACTGATAAGCGTAGTGTCCCTCTGATCCAATCACCTTCCAAAAGCTCTACCTAATACTTTTAGGGGAGAATATAAATTTAGAGCAACCACATAAATTATAAGTGGATCTTAGATGTCTAGATCCTTGAATTAGCATTAGACAGTACACATACGACTTAAATTGTAAGCAAAATATCCTGTTCATGTACATATACAACTTTCTAGAGAGATAATCCATAGTATTTGTAAACGTCTATTAAAAATATATACATACTATGATACAGAATGTTTAACTCATGCTTGAGTTTTATGTCTCATTTAGTTCCAGATCCCATTAGAATACTCTGTTCCCATACAGACAGAAGAAAATATTCCACTAAGACTCTGTAACTAAATATTTCAAGGGACTTTTTTTTTTACTAAAAAATAAGTTTAAATTTTTTTCATCTAACTCTACCAAGCACTATAAACAGTATACTTTAAAAATAACTAAGGAAAAAAAAAAAACTAAGGAAACTATGTATTCTTAAATTGTGATTTTTGCCAACGCAAAGAAATAGCTCATATTTTCATCTATCATTACTGACTGGTTACAGGAATTAGAAACAGGACTGTAATGACAGGGGCATGAATTTGTAACAATGGCTGAACTATTCTCTAGACCTGGTCCAAATCTGCTGTCACCTACCAGCTCTTGTTATGACACTTTAAAATGATCTGATAGCAACATTTGAGGGATTAATTTAAGATGAAATCCATGTTTGCATGTATATTTAGTGAAGAGTGTGGGAGGTTAATAAATGCATATTTCTCATGGAATTAAAGAAGGACAAATAGTTTCTACCAAGGGAAAAGCAGATAAGAAAAATACATATGTATGACATGAGTATAAATATAACTCAATCTACTCTCAAAAATCAGTTTAGTCCTAGTAAAACAAGCCCTGAACGAAATGAAGTCTGACTAAAATATTTCAGTCCACCATCAGCAAGTCACTAAACTTGAAAATATAACCTGACACCGTAAGGCTTCCTTCCTCCCTGAATCTGGAAATGAGAGATGCTGGGGGAAAAATGCGTGCAAAAATATTCTAAATCCTGGCATTTTGCAACAATACAGAGTCACAAATGTACTAAAGTCTACCTTATTTTCTTATGAAGTACAGTTAAATTTCATGCATCATCATCAGAATTAACTAATGTCTGTTTCCAATCATCTATAAAGGAAATAAGTTACACTGAATCTAAACTGGACTACCACATTGTTTAACCCTTCTTAGCACATTTATTACATAAAGTAAATACTGTAGACCAAGACTTACCTCCAATCCTGACCTACATGTCCAAGATTACTTTCTTTTATTCAGTCAGCATTATTCGTTCTTTCCTGAATACCAGCATGTGACAGTCAGGAGATCTTGCTCTTTGCAATGGGAAGCACCTAAGTTCTAGTCTCACATGCATCAATTATTAACCGATCTTAAACAAGTAATATAACTTGGTGCCACGAGTTTTTCTTTTCTGTGTGTGTGTGTGTGTGTTTTACTGGGATTGACCCAGGGTCTTCGCATTAAGGTATACCTCCAGCCCTTTGGTTATCTTTTACTTTGAGACAGGGTCTCCCTACGTTGCTATACTGCCCAGGCCTGACTCAAGCTTGTAATCATCCTGTCTCAGCCTTCCAGAGTTCTGGGGCCTACAGGCATGCGTCACCTCTTTTGCAAAGAATAAGAAAGCTGGCCTATCAACACAAACACATTTCCTAACTCATACTCATCACTCCTCATTAATCTTACTCCAACTCTGATTTCAAATTATTTATGAAAAATATTTAGATGGATACACAATGGCCCTCAATTATAAGGGGAACTGATGGTTGATATAAACAAGATCATAGTAACTTTAACTTCTGCATAATATTTATTTTATGTTTCATCTTTCAAAACATAAATATCCTGAATATTATACCTGGAATCTTAAGAACTGAACTGATTTTATTTGAACAAATGAAGTGATAGCAGTGTAGCTTGATGTTAAACCACAGCTACATTAACTTTTGAATTTTATTCACTGCTGTGTGTTATGATACTAATGGAAGTTTTGACTCAACATCTCCTGTTTGCAAATCACATCAACAAGAACGGAAGCAATTTACCACCAATCAGGCTACATATTAAAATTTCACAATACCATGTCATCTGTCCTTGTCAGCAAGCAGACTACTTCCTTCATACTAACTTCTGTTTTGTGTTTAAATATTGACTACCCAGTCTTCCACCACATTAAGGAAAGAGCCCCTTAAAACAATGTGCTCTTAGTTGGATAATACAACGAAAGAGGTTTAGTGTGGAAGATTATTTCCTCTTAATTGTTGTTCTCAATGTTTTAATTGGTTTGACTAAACAGTAATTATCAAAGCTTCAGTCCTGCCTGTGCCAAAATTCTTTCATTATTCATGTACCCATTGCAGTCACATCCTGTAGGGCCCTACAAACAAATTGCTGGAAAACTCTTAATGAAGAGCACACCCATAAAAGTATTGAAAGCCTGCATTTAAAAGGCAAATGAAAACAAAGCCTGGGAAAGAGACTTTATCCATTAACATTTGACATTTTCATAGTTGATCTGATTACCTTAATACACAGAGAACCGGAAGTCATATGTGTGTTCACCTGGACTCCAGGACTGCAGACAGAAACCACACTAACTAGTTAAAGAACAAGAGTAAGCAGTTGGTGGGTCTTACCACTGTGGTCAAGATTATCTGCTAGGATTCTTATTTTGCTTCTATCTGCTTCAAGCTGTGTGATCTTTGGCATGTAAGCTAAGCTTTCCCTTGGTTGGTCACTATAAAAACTATCTCATTATACAGTTTGGAGGACCAAATATTTTAATGTATAAATCACTTAGAAAATTACTTACCATATAATAAATGTTTAATAAATTTTTAAAAGAGCAGCGATAAACCTAATTTAAGAAAGATCTGAAACAAGAGGATTAATGCCACCAGATTTCATTTTTTCCCCTTGTTTTCAAATTTTCCCAACTTTAGACAAATAGCTTAGCAACCAGTCCGAAAGAGTTTTCTTTCTTCAAATCAATATAAAAGAATTCAAGAAAAGACTATTATTTGCCCATTTTAGGTCTTGTATCCATTTCGAGACTAGCCATTTTCACCACAGGTGAGGTTCCATGATTAGAATAGCCAAGCAACCCCATTTATATGTGGCCTCAGAATAATAGCACACCCTTCCACTCTCTAAGCCTTTCTGATTCCATGACATTACAGAACAATATTCTTGCCAAAATGTTTATTCTGAGGCTCATTATAAGGTGCAATGAGAAAAATCCAGATTGTGGGAGACATCGTAATGGATGTTTTTCAAAAATGTCAATGTCAAAAAAATCTTTTTGAAAGATTGAAAGAGATCCAACTGAAATGCATGACTCTGGGGAGTAGGTGAGCACCCGAAAAGAACATCTGGGGGACATCTGGTAGTGACGGTGGTCCTGTGCTTACACAGAAGAACGTGCTCTGTCTCTCAGCTTTATATGCGAATGCATTGAGGGAAAGGTGTCATAATGTCTGCACCTTACTTTAAAATAAATAAACAAATACTTATGGAGGAAGAGAGATACAGAGTGAATAACACAAAAATGTTAACAATCGTCGAATATGACTAATTCAACAGCTTTTACTCATTGTATCATTCTTTTGATGTTTCTGTCTGCTTGAAAGTTGTCGAAATAAAAAGTTGAGAGAAACTGACCTCATTAGGATAAGAAATTACAACCTGTATACAATTAGACCAGCTTGAATTTGGATTGTCTAACCTTGAATAATGACCAATTATTGCATGGCAAGGAGGCGAAGTCACATAAAAAGACAGCCCCAATCACAAGTGTCTAAAAACAGAGAAGAACAAATTGAAAAGGAATTTGCCACCAGGCAAGAGGCACTGTGCACCAAGAAGTCTCCAGTTCATGTACCATAACATACAGATTATGCCTTGTCATGAGGCCCCTATTTTAATTTCCATTTATGAGAATGAATTAAGCCAAACCATTATTTTATTATTTGCCTCTTTTTTCCCATTTGCTTCCCTGAAATTGTCATGTCTTTTGTACATACCTAGTGGTCAGGATGACTTCACTGAAGAACACAGGAATTCTTCCAATCAGGGCCCTAAAACCTGAGACGCACTCGGACTGCAGACTATTGGAGGTTATCTCATATTGTGACTATTTCTCTACCAGCCCATTCCCAGTCAAAGCCTCAGAACTCACCAAGTTCCCTGTAACAAAGTTATTTTTTTTAACATTCAATAAATGGTTGAAGAGGGTCCACCATTCTGTATTTCATAATTTTGTAAAATATTTGAAAAGTTAAAAAAAAAATATTTGAAAAGTAAGTCCATAAAAACAAATCTGAGCTTGAATCCCATCTCTACCATCTAAAATGTCACTGTGACAGTGTTCAAATGAGAAAGGGAACAAGGGAGGAGAAGGGGGAAAGGGACAGAGGGACAAGAGAAATAGGAAATATGAGAAAAAAATGGAAACAAAGCTTTTGTAAATAAGGAAGGAAGAGGGGGGAGGGGAGGGGAATGGGAAAAAAAGCAGCAACAAGATATATCACGTACAGATACAAATCCCCTATGATGAATGTTAACACTATGTACACCTAAAATGTGCCATTAAAATAAAATTTAAAAATAAATAAATAAATAAAATAAAAAATAAAATGTCACCGTGAGCAAGTTGCTTTACACAACTGATCCTCAGTTTCACCATCTATAAAATGAGACTAATCACACTGGCCTTCTAGGGTTAGCGTAAGAATTGGAAACAAATGAAGAAAAATGTGTAACAGAAGATTTTATACACAGGAATGATGAGGGTGACAGCAGGAAAACACACTTCCTGTCCCTGGGAAGCTCACAGTCCGGTGACCATCTCTTGCCCATCCTGCTTGCTTAGTGCAACCTCAACTTTCTCCAAAACAAATCAGTGTAGCTTTCGAAAAGCAAGCGCGACATTTACATACAGACTTTCTAACATCTGAGGCAGTCTGATTTCATTTGTATCTTGATTTTCATTGGTATCTTTTTGTTTGTTTTTACACACTAAGCCAAATTCATTAGAGAGAATGAAGTTCATTCAAGTTCTAAAAAAGTCATTTCCAGGCTGGGTGTGCAGCTCAGTGACAGAGCGTGTACTCACACATGCAAGGCCCTGGACCCAATCCCCAGCACCAAAAGTAGCACAATAAACAAAATACACAATACAGCTGTACAAAAGTATTTCACACCTTTATAAAATGTTACTTTCCTTGTATGAAAGTATCACCTTAACTTAGTTTTCCCCTGTCACGAGCTCTGTCAATGCTTTAGTGAACAGTAAAGACCGTGACACAGTAACACGTCACCAATATAACAAAGGACACCAGCTGGCACATTATCTGGGGAAGATCCATTTTTTCCAGATTATGCAATCTTTGTTAGCGGTAAATGTGGAATAGACAGAAAAAATCTAGTTAAGCCATCTAGTAAGCGATTTACATTAACAGAATTAGAAGAAAATTATTTTGGCTGGGAAATTAAGAAAGCAAGACCTCAATATCAGTGCAGGCAACAATCTGAGATACTAAGAAGCTCTGATATTTTGTTCCGAATTGAATATGGGAATTTCAAATACAGAGTGGGAACCAGTTAAGGTCAAAGAACACAATTCATTCACCTTTGTACCACACATATTCTAACACAGAGGAACGCAGGATAAAGCAGCTGGTCTTCCTCACCTCGCGGCTCAGACATCCGGTGCTGCAGGAGCCAGCCAAGACGACAGGCATGAACCAGAGCAGGTCCGCGTTGGCTCCACCCATTCTCTTGGGAAAAGCAAGAGACAAGGTCAGCGAAGCCAAGGGGAGGGGAAACAGACCGTCCTTGGGCAGAAGGAGTGGCAGGTAGGTGCAGAGATGGAAGAAAAAAACGTTGGCCATCTTTGCAGAAGATCAATTTATGACTTAAGGTCAGCAAATGTTAGCTAATGTCTATTATGCGTTTTCTTAGATGGTGTCAGAGATGTCGTGTAAGTAAGTGTAGGAGAATGAAAGAAGTTTCATTAGAGAAACATCATTTAATTCTTTCAATTCCTGACTTATATGTCAAAAACCACAAAGATCTATCATCAAAATGTATTTTTAGCTATTATTTGACAATTAGATTAAACCTGCCTTAATTTAAATCAAAGCAAGGATTAAGCTACCATCTTATAAATAAGAGGATGTTAATAGATTCTAATTATCATTGATATTTTAAGCTGTCCATTTTCGGACACCAAAAATTTTGTAACCTAAATCAATGTACAAGACTCAGAGTGAGTGAAATGGGCATTTCTTTTGTCAGGTGGGAGAAGGCAGCTGTAAAGGAAGTCATCAGATAAGGAAACCCAGTTTGTCTGCCATCTTCACAGCAGGCAAAGCTACTTGAAAAAACACCAAGAATCAGGAAACGTGCTCTGAATACTATCCGTGCCTGAGTACCTCTGAGCTGATCTTTGTGAGCCTCCTGAAGTGTGCATACTTCAGCCAGAAGACTGGTGCAAAAGAAGACAACTGGCAGTTTCTGAGCAGAGATTACAATAACTATGCTTTATAAATACTAAGCTAGAAGTAATATACTGATGGCACTGGAAAAGGAAACAGCTCAAACCAAAGAGATAAATGGAAACCTCACTAGAGATCAGGGAGTATTAAGGATGGTGAACTAGAATGCTAGCTTTGGAGTAGAAAGAGTTGAAAGACCTTATAGAATGAGAACAAACATGGCTCAGTAACTGAAAGTAGATGCGGGAAATAAATGTTATTTTTCTCTCCCTTGCTTATTCATTGAGTGAAATAAACATTTTTAAGTATGTGACATACAACTATTGTGGAAGCAAACAAAAGATGGCATAAGGGAGGACAGGTGAGTGAAAACGCTCTGGGGCTAGCACTGGATATCGGAACTGGCCTTCAGGCTATCTCCCAAAACTAGGGGACAT
>PVJO010024847.1:0-23678 GCA_004026905.1 Hystrix cristata
CATACCCAAGCACAGGGAAAAGTCAAGCCCAGAAGATATTCAAGGTTACATGATGAAAGACAAGCAAGAAAGCCAATCAGATTCCAGAGGCCTACTTGGGGAGAAGTGTATGGGGATAAAAAGGAGCTTCAGACAAGGAGCCAGGAGTACTCACTTTGCAGCACTGCCTACTCATGCACAGTAGCTGTCTGCCATATCTCTCTCTTGCCCCCTTCCCTCACCTTCACATAAATCATGTTGTTGTATTTTAAACTCTGCTTCTTTAGTTCTTTTACTGACTCTTGGTATAGGATTGCAGAGAGCTGCCTGTTCCCCAGAACAGTGGCATGCTGTGGCATGGCGGGGTGGGGTGTACACCATACCCTGACATTACATTAACTGATGTTTAGACAAGGAAAGGTAAAAGTTTGTCTCTCCCATTCTTTATTGGGGCTGAGTTTTACAATCCCATGAGTACACAGGACAAGAGAGGAGCCATGCTCACTCTCCAGATGCAACATCTACAGGGACACAGAAGACAACTGAGACATCTGGGTACCCTAAGTGCCTGATTCTGGAGGCGCTGGACACAGATTAGCAGGGACCAATGCTCCAGGCTGGCCCTATAACAGTGGGCATTAAGAAGGCTGTAAGAACATAAGCTTTCAAAAAATAGATGTTTCAACTGGCACTGAGCTAGTGGTGGCTCTGCTGGAGTAGGACTACACCCAAAATGTCATTTTAGAACGGGCCCTATTGGACCTTGATACTAAACAAAAATGTGAATTTGAAAAATGTGAAAAGGATTCTTGATAGTTCTAGTTGAGGTGCAAAAATTTAAATGTCTCTTCATCAATCACAGATCTCAAACTGCAGTTCTTAAGACATGGAGGACACATTTCACTGGGACAGCCAGGTTGGATCCCCCTCTGCACACTAGAGGGCCACGTTGAAAGTGTACTGCTGTCTCCTTTCTGGTTTGATCTTTTCCTGGTGCGGAGAACACTTTCTCTTGGCTGATCTTTTATTCCAATGTTTTCCTGTCACTTAGTAATTTCCTTTGTGGTGGGGTGGCAGGTTGCTGCAGATCAAACTCAGGGCCTTGTGCTTGCTACCCAATTTCTCTACTGTTTTCCAGGGGCAGCTGTACTTCAAGTTCCAGGTTCTTTTCACCCCAAAGAATTGGACAGGATGAATTGAGGGTGATGAAAAAGTTTATTTAAGTGGCAAACAAAAGAAAGAAAGCAAGCTACAGCAAGCAGAAAAAGGGAGAGAGAGAGAGTTAGAGTCTGGGAGGTAGCAAACAGAGGGAAAGCCTTTTGGCATTGCCTCTATTTGATCTTATCTAAGGTCTCATGGGAATTCCTCAGTCTCATGAGAAGGTGTGCTTCATTTTCGTGCCGCAGGCTGATGTCAGGTTTAGGTCACTCCATTAGGTCACGTCCATCTTCCCAGCCAGCATTAGACATGCCCTACTCCTACCTCACTACCCCTGGAGCTAAATCCCCAAACCCCAGAATTATCATTTTACATGAGGACCAAATAACCTATCTCTAGGTCAGATGCGACTTCAAAATCTTGCATATCCAATAGGACACATGAAGACACGCACAGGCAATTTGTCCTGGGCTAGTATGAGAGACTGAACATGAGACACAGTGGAAAGAACTAACCTCTGGGTAACACTTGAAGGAGTTACGTCCAATCAACAGCACACACATAGGCCAAAACACGTACAGTTTCAAGGAAGGATTTCTGAGCTGCTCCTCCATCTCCCTTTCTGAACCAAAGGACATAAATTCAATCTCCCAGAAAGCCATAGGTCTTCTTGTGGTAGGAGTAGGGAGTGGCTAAGGCTGGTTGGCAAGGGATCATGACCTGGAGGAGTGGCTTGGAACTGACATCAGCCCTGTGGGAGTAGCCTCGAGCTGACGTCAGCCTGAGGTAGCAATTTCAAGTGCTGCTGTTCCCACATGCACGATAGGGGTTCTCGAGAGTTTCCAAGGGAACCCCATTCTATAAATAGAAGTGGCACCAGAAGGAAGCCCCCTTCCTTTCTCTGGCACTCCCACGGAAAGCCTCTGCTTTTCCTTACACACTGAGGGAGGGAGCACACCTGCCCTCAAGGCTTTGCTCTTCGGGACCAGCGCTCCTGGCAGCACCTCCATGTCTTTTTCTCTGTTGGGCCTGCACTTGCTCTGCAGGGCCAGCTCTGGTTTTTGGCTTATAATTTTGAATAAAACTTTGGAATTACATTTTGCTGCCCTCGTTCAATTCTTTGTTCGAGGTGGAGAAGAACCCGTGAATATTGAAATCTACCTGATAACACTCTCTCATGGGTGACTGGGATCACATCCAGAGAGGGGCAAATACAAGTGGCTTATCAGGCCGTGGTTCACATGGTCCATGGCACTTGGTGAAATCAATGGGCTTGTGCCTAGGGAGTCGAGGGGTTCATGCTTTCTCTCTCACTATCTCACTCTTATACTCTCAGAAAAAAATCGAACTTCCTTGTTCTCCCCTCCCCCTCCTAGGCCATGTTCTCATGTGTGCAGGGGGGAGGGTGGGCTGATAAATGTGGTTTTATTAACATATAAACTTTTGATTGCTAGACAATGGGTGCAGACTTCAATCTGTGAGTTTCTTAAGTGTACTACATATATAAGGACATAAACAGTTTCAAAGTGGGTTTAAGTAGAGCCCAGCCAGCATTGCTACAGAGGGAAATTGCCTAGGTGTCCAGACAGAGTTAAATAAAAAAAAGTCCCAAAGGCCTCTTTATTCTACAACTCAGGGCTGAAATTTCTTCTGGACTATTACCTGTCTATCTGTCCCCAGAGGTGATAGATCTCCTCCACAGGCCAGGATTTTCCAGTGTAACTTGTTGCTATTGCCACTGTTTGCTCAGGGATAATTGGGCCACTGAAACAAGTCCCTGGCTAGATCCTTCCCATCTGCTCCCTCTCACCTTACATTTCTTCTGTCTCCAAGCCACTATCCAGGACAATTTGGCTAGAGACCTTGAAAAGGTTTAAACAGAGAGAGAACTGTATGCCAGGGGCCCCTCTTCATGCTCTGCATTTTAGACCTTCTCAGTTCAGGGTCCTGGGATAAAACTAAAGGCCAGTGTCAGAAACCTAGGCCACTCTTAGACTGCCATGGCAGGCCATGGGTTCTCAACATATGCAAACTAAAGATAAGTCCCCATTCACTTCAGAATCTCGCTTTGACAGCCATCTTAGCCCCCTTAAAGAAAAGATCTCATGGGACTCTCTGCGTTTGAGGAATGGCAACTCATCATTACCAGGGACAGAAGAGGGGTTACAAAGTCCCTGGTCCAGTTCCACAAAGAGAAACGCTCATCACAGACACCTACCTTGGTCCATACACAGGTAAGACAGACAAACCCCAATGATGATAAGAGACCAGAGAAGGAAGTCAAGGCTGCACTTGGACTTTCTGATGAGTTGGGAGACATCTTATCTCAGCTCTGCAAGGCAGCAGGAGAGCTGTCTATGTAAACGCCTGCGAGGGTAGATTGACGCCTACACAGGCTTTCTTCCTCCTTTTAGCTTTGAAACTGGGGGAGACTTTTGCACTAAGGGATGTGAAAAGGATGTAGAAGAGACCCTCACACTCAGTTTTTCTTTAGATGGGGACCATGCCATCAATTCCATCATGTTCACCCCTAGAATGTCTTCTTAAACATTGGAGAGACCTACATGCCCAGATTTTGAGGGAAAGGATCCTTATCTTCTACGGTACTAGGCCTTGGCCAGGGCACCTGCTAGGAGACCAAGAAAGGTGGCCTAGTGGAGCGGGCATAAATTACAATTCCATTTGCCATTCAGACTTGTTTTACAGAGGGAAAATATGGGGAAAAGTGGCTTATATTCAATCATTGTTTAGTCTCAAAAGTGGGTGTCTGAATGTTCCATTGACCCTCCCCAGTTAGGTGATTTGAGACCAATATCCTCCCCTTGTCTGAGTGTGGAGGGACCCAACTCATGGGCCCCAAAAGGAGAGAATACAACCCACAGAGCCCCTGCCCCCTTTGCCTTCCTCCTTCTTTACAAGAACACAGGTACTTCGAGGGAAAGAGAAAAGGAAAGACAACAGCTCCAGATATGCCATAAACTAAAATAATAGTTGTGGACAAGTACATCTGAGTGTACTCTGGTTTAGAAACAATCGTCTTATGTGTTTGTCCATCAGTCTGTTCAATCTGTAACTGGTTGCAATGCTAATAGCTGTTTTGGTTAAACTCAACAATTTGTTTTTCTTTTTCATTTTCTTTTTTCCCCCCTTTTTGGAGAATCCATGGAAAATTGTCATATAGTTTAAAATACTTACATGTACAATTTAAGTTGGCTTATAGGCAAAATAAGTGTCATTAAAATTAAGGGCATGTTTCCATCGAGGTTTCTACCCAATCAAAATGATGTCAAGACTGGTTTTACAGATGCAGTGCCTATATTTGTCTGTGTACAAAAATGTGGGAGTCTCACATTGGTCAGAAGTAATGTGTCAATTACTTTGATTCTCTTAGTTCATTGGGAGTCTGAGAGACCCTAAGGACTCGCTTAACTTGGGTGACACACGCTTCACTTGGGTGCAAGAAAGGAGAGTCTCCACATGCTGAATATGAGCCAGTTAGAGTCCTTTATTTGCAGGCAGCTGAGATCAGCTCCTGCCTAAAGAATTCTCAGCAATGGGGAGGGCTAAAACAGGGCCTTTTATAGGTAGAAGGCACAGTTCCATCTAACAAGTGGAATTCTTTTGATAGATATAACAGGCGGATGTTTGTGATAGTTACAGATAGCTTTCTTAACCATATATCACATTATCTCTGCTTTGTTTGGCTAGTGGCACTCCCTCACTTTTTAGGGATATCTGGTGGGTCAATTTAGTTAATGGCCTTGTTTATTTTTACCTTTCTTATAAGTGAGGGCTCAAAGGTCAGCCCTCCTTAGCATAGCCCCTACTGGTTGTCATGACAGCTTAGAGCCTGTCAGTCTGTAGTTGTCTGTGACTTCCTGAATTTATGGTGGGGGTCCTGCCATATTGCTCTCCTCATATTCAGTGTGATTTCAGTAGCCGATAACATCTCAACTAGGACTCATCAGGCAGTGCTCCAAAGCAATGCGGGAGTAACAGCTGTTCGATTGTCTTTTCTTTTAGCAAGGAATCTGTTAAGTTCCCTTATAGCATTGTGGATAAGTAGAATTATACAGGTAGCAAGTAAAATACCATGACTACTGTGATTATCAGCCCTAAGACTGGGAGAAGACATTTAAGAAATGGCCAGAGATTAAATGAAGGACTTGGACTGTTGGTTGTCTCTCATATACTGGCAGTTACTAGTTACAACTTTATGGACTTGTTGTAGACCAGAAGGTGCAAGGGATGGGGGTCAAGGAGAAGAGAGGGTGCAGGAAGGAGGATTCCCTGGTAACAGGCAGATAAACAAGAACAAATATTTCTTTTCTAACTAGGAGATGCCTGGGGTGTTTTAAACTTTAGACCCGATTCACAATGGAGTCAGATTTTAGGATGGCAGAAATTCAGTCTTTTCAATAGGTAATCAGAAAAATGTGTTACCATAATTAATGTGGATCCCGTAGGCTTAAGAACACAGCTGGACAAGACTTCCTTGGTGAATAAAGGGCAGCTGCCTGGACACATTTTATTCCAGTCTTTATTCATTAATATGACCCCCAGTCATTTCCATATCATTTTGGAACACTCGCCCCAATGAACATTACTGAATATGTTATTGTAGTGTGTTTACATTGGTTATCATGGAAGGGTTAAGTTCTCTGTGGGTAAAGTGATAAAATTTTTACACTAAAAGATGCTTTTGGTACAAAAATAATTAAAGGGGGCTGGGGATTTAGCTGAGTGGTTAGAGTGCTTGACTACCAAGCACAAGGCCCTGAGTTCGATCCGCAGCACAAAAAAAAAAAAAAAAATTAAGGAACAAAAGTTTCCATATAGCCATGACACTCATTATTGCCAATTTCATGGTATGCGAAATGTATTCATGCTTTCCGGGTGTACAAGTCTTCAAAGACATAACAAGAGAACGATGTCTATCTCATTATACTGACACCCTCTGGGCTAGGGTTTTTTACTTTTTTGGGTGCTGGGGATCAAATTCAGGGCCTTCTGCTTGCTAGCGAAGTGCTCTACCACTGACCTAAATCCCCAGTCCCAAGGCTAGAGTTCTTTTTTTTTCTTTTATGCTGAGAAGCTTTTTCTTTTAGACTCAGATATCAACCTCTCGTACTCATGTTCCAGCTTGTGTATCCGTACTCATATATTCGTACTTGTGATAAATTCTGCATGTCAAGCCATTATGAGAACACCAGCCAAATGGTAACTTACTTTTTCAAAACTTATGTGATGTGTATGTTATGTACCTGTCACTACACTTAGAGATGCTCAGGCACTCAGCAGTCCAGACAATGTCACACGAAAAATTACAGGCTGGGTATGATAACTTACATTGTACATCTATACACAGGTGTATTCTTCTTCACTGGCACCCTGTTAAAGATAACAAATTAGGTAAAATTCCTTTATGTCTTTTAATATCTTGTAATCAGATAAAGACAATTGATCAATAAAGCTATTTTGAACTGCGATGGACTTTTAAGTGTGTTTCAGTGATATTAATGTCATCATGATTGTCAACCTGGGGTGCTGTGTGGCCCTTGATCTTCGGTTTTCTCTGTAACACTTTATAATTGTTCTCTGTTAGAGCCTATAGTCCAAGATCTACTTAGACAGGGGCCCTTACAAACTCCCATCATCAGAATCAGAAAGGGACCTGACGCGTGGAGATTGGTTCAAGACCCACGCTGCACTCATGACGCTGCAGTGCCTCTGCATCTGGCTGTGCCCAATCCCAACACTTCATCCCCACAGAGTGCAGGCTCAGCCAGCTGCTTTTCAGTCTCAGCCCTTAAAGATGTTTTCTTTTGTGTTCCTTTCTACCCAAGAGTGAGAACCTCTTTGCCTTTAAAAACCTACTAATGGGGGTAGGACAATAGATCTGGACCCTCCTCCTCCAGGGCTTTTGAGGCAGTCCCCCAACCTTTTTGGCGTAGGCCCAAACCAGACCTGCCAGAATGGAAACAGAGGGCATCGCCCTCTTATATTTTGTAGATGATATGAAGTTCTTGGGAATACAGAGACCAAGTACAGAGGGGAACTGAGTCCCTCCTTTAATTTATAGCCTCTAGAGGTCATAAAGTGTTCCAGGAGAAGGCCCACATATGCCAGTTCCAGGTCACCTATTTAGGGCTGCTCCTCTCACAGGGCAAAATGACACTAAGTACAGACAGAATCCAACCCAGTCTAGGCTTCCCTTTGCCAAAATATGTCAAATAGCTGAAAGCTTTCTGGGGGTGACTGGAATTTGCAGAATTTAGATTCTGGTCCAGGCCACTTTATCACTTCTCACAGTGGTATTGGCCTGGTTACCAAGCAGGAGTGTCAAAAAAAAAAAAAAAATCAATCAAGCTGCAAACTTACCTCACCCATGGGGCCAATGGTCTAGGAGTGTATTTCCCTGGTGTGGATCATTTGGCTGCTATTTCTGTCCCTTCTCTAGGATTGGAGAATGTCATAGAACACATTGAGGTCTTGACCAACTATACTCAACAGGCCTTAAATGACACCTTAATTGTGATCTCTCCTAAAGGAAGAAGGTAAAGGGGTAATTGTGGATGTGGTAGAAATGAAGAAGGGAGGTGGGAGACCTGGATCTGCCACTCTTGTCCCTTGTAAGCCTGGATCTCAATGTTTCCCTGATACTGGCCTCAGTTTGCCTAATTGCTGAAGGCAGTGATAACATTAAATGCTTGGAGGTATTTCTTGACCCTGCACCCCTAAGCTTTTAACTGTGAAGGCCAACCAGGGACATATGGATACTGCAGCAGGCTGGACTCAGGAGAGACTACTTCTCTCTTCCACAGTGGAGAGAAGTCAGACATAAGCTCAGGAGGCCTCAGTGATTTATTCTTTGTGGGGATGGGGACTGAATACAAGGCTCCTCAGGGCATCTACATCCCTTTTTTCCCTTTCCAGCGAGGCAAGAAGGAGAACAGGAAGACGGTGGGCGACTTCCCCAGCCCATTTGTCTGCGATGTGAGATCAATGTCTTCTGGGGCCTTGGCACAGGCCAGGGAGAAGCTCTGCAGCACCGAGGTTAAGAAGAGGAAGAGCTCCGAGCGCGCCAGGCTCTCTCCCAGACAGCTGCGCTTTCCTGTGAGTGAGAGGGAGGGTGTCATTGAGCACAGCCCTGGCAGAGCACCCAGTCAGCCCACCCTCCTCTCTGCTGGCATTTGTTTGCTCATTTACAAAGACTGACAGGTGAAGCCCTGCTCTTCATTTTCTTACCCTCAATACAAACAACACAAGGGGGTTGAGATTTAGTTAAAGTGGCAGAGTTCCTGCCTAGCAAGCACAAGGCTCTGAGATCAATCCCCAGCACCACCCAAAAAAACCAAACAACACCAGCGTGTGTGTGTGTCCCTCTCTGTCCTAATTTAGCTCAGCCAGTCCAGTCCCAACTCTTCTCTCTCCAGGTCCCTGGTCTCTGCCCGTCTCTCATTCTCTTTCTCTGTGTGTCCTGGTTAAATATATTATCAAACAAATTGTACGAAAATGTGAAGGCACAGGAAGAATCCCTCTGACGTGGCCAGTAGGGAGCAGTGAGAAGAGGTAAAGGGGCACTGAGGCCCCTGAGGCCCCTCTCCAGGTGACATCCAGAGGGAGCCAGCATACCTGTGCTGGCTGTAAGAATACAGAACTACTTCTGAAGGAGCAAGTTTCAGATACTGCTCTAAGCTCTGAGCACCCCACTGGTGCCAGCCCTCCCCCAGTCCCAAGGCCCTCCCACAGTCGCCAGACCACCCAGAGAGCCTCTCAGATCCTGCCCTGTACCGTGGACAGTAATGGCTTTAGCAGGCTGATGGCCGCGCCATACTTGTTAGACATATCAAATAAGGCCCTGCCCACCCGTAACCCTAAATGTCTCCTGCTCACACCCTCCACGTATATCCTTCAGTAAGAGAGAATCACTCACTGCAACAGCGGCCCATCTGAGCTGGGCTTGGTGGCTCACTCCTGTATCCCAGCATTTAGGGAGGCTGAGGCGGGAGGATTATCAGTTAGAGCCCAACCTGGACAAAGTAGCACTCTAGTAAGATCCTCTTTTAAATATTAAGACATGATCTGGGTATGTAGCTCAGTGAAGAGGCCTGCGATTCAATGCCTCTACCCCAAAAGCAAAAAAAGTGTCCTATCAGGGTAGAAAGCTGAATATCTACTATCCTCTTGAGCATAAGCCTGTGATCAGATGCCATGAGCCGGGGTGGGCAGCAAACCTGTCCCTAGTCTGGGCCACAGTTTGGGTTGCCTCTCAAAGCATGGTAAACTGTATTGTCTTTCACAGTCATTCACGGCACCTCTCAGGGTGCAGGATCCATCTCTGCCACATTAATTTGGATGGCACTTGCACTGACCAACAAAATGTGGAATGAAAGGATGTGGGTAGTGATTTGTTTCTTCTTTCTATGTGTCAGAATGGAGTCCACATTAGCCTCAATCTTTACATGCCTTAATAGTAATAAGTCCAGGCCCCCTACTTGCTGAGATGGACATGTTTCATGCACATGAAATTACCTTTTCAATTTTTTAAATGACCAAGATGTTCGGATTATCTGCCATATCGTAGCCTATGCAGGAGAAGCTCTACCGGGCCTTGGGTAAGGCCCCTGCTCTCCTAAGCCTGTCTTAGTCCAGCTTTAAATGAGAATGTTTGGCTTGACACCAAGACAGCTATTGATTTTTCAGCAGGTCGAGGGAGAAAATAATTTCATCATCCTGACAGAGGCAGAAAAGATAGTAGAGAATACTGAACAGTAGACCCTGATTAGAATTTTAAAGATAAGAAACTTGTAAAGTTGAGGGAGACGAGGCCTTTCTTTAATTTGATTTAAAATCAAGACAAATATGTGGTAGAATAGACATAAAATACCTGGAAAAGACCATGGCAAGCATTAAGCTTTCGAGAGGAAATTGAACATATTCTCCTTAAAATGAACAAGTCTCCTTCATTAGACAAAATTGCTTAACATAATTGGGGAAGTGTTATCCCAGGACATTAGGGAAAATATCATATGTGGCTTTAATGTAAGAAAGCATCAGGCCAAAACATCTGTCCCAGTTGCCAAGATAAATTATCCACAAAATGGCAGATATTAGTCATGAAAGTAATATCAGGAAATTATGTGGTTATAGCATAAATGTACAAATACCAATTAATGGCCTCTTGACTTACTACTTAGACCAATTAAAATAGCATCTTGAAAAGGCAGGCATCATGGTACACACCTGCAATCCCAGCACTTGGGGTGGCCAAGGCAGAAGGATCACCATAAGTTTGAGGCAAGCATGAGCCACATAATGAACTCAAGGCCAGCCTGATCTCCATAGCAAGACCATGTCTCAAAAAACAAAATAATGATGATAGTAATAAGAATTAAAAAAAGAAGAAGAATGTTAGGAGACGTTCTAAAACAATAGCAATAACCTCCACCGACAATTTTCAGGAGTAAATTTAGCAAGAAATATGCAAAGCTTAGTTAAAAATGAAAGTGCAAGACACCGCCAGGTCATATAAAAGTTAACTCAATGGAGAACCACAAGATTTTTGATCTGGGATACTTGCAATCTGTACAGTTTCCAAATTCCACAGCTATCTAAATTCAACTACAAATTTAAATTAATCCTAGTGAAATCCATGTGGGTTTCTTTTTTGGAGGAGGGAAACACACAACAAATACATTCTCTACTGTAGTAGGAAGAAAGAAATGTCTTGGAAGAGCCATAAGGCTATCAGAAAAATAAGAATGAAACTGACCTCTGGGAAATAGTAAAACATACTATAAGGTCATTCAAATAGTATGGTATGGCTAGAAAAGACAGAATAATCAGTGGATCAATGTGGATACGGACCTATATAAACAAACCAGAGACAAACACATAGTTTACTATGTAATAAACTTCAAGTCAGTGACAAAAAGATGAATTATGTGATAAGCAAATTAAAACAGGCTTCAACAGGATTCTGAACACCAATGAACCTTCAATTTTGTGTTTTAATTTTCAGCTGGACTTCACTGTTTCCGAACACAGACTTAAACAACAGGCTAACAAACAAATACACAGTCAATGTGTTCTCAGTCTCTTCTTTTCATTCTCCCTTCTTTCTTGCATTTTATGGACCTATTTATCTTTCTATCTACACAACACCTAACTTCAAAGGTATGTATACGTTTAATTAAAAATCAGAAAGAACTCCTCTGTAACATTAACAAGTCTTTTTTGTTAGTGAATTCTGGGCGAATTTCTCATTCAATTTCATGATTGCATAAAAATGTTAAAAAGTAATAAAGTTATTTTTATTTAAGCAGAAAATAATTGGAAATGCCTGCACAAATTCTGGGCACACCAGGTGTTCAATAACAGATAACTTGTTTTTTCTTTCTGTGTGTCTGTGTGTACTTTTGTGCTCCACTTTTATCTCCATCATGAATTTAGTCTCCCTCTTTCTCCTCCATAGTTCTTCTTCTCTTCCCTTCCCTTCATAGTACCTTTGCATCTCTACTTGTGTTGCTTTCAATTTCCTTCCGAATCCTCATCTCCTCACCCAGTGTGTGATGTGAACAAAGGGACAGAGTGACACAGAAGTGACACCCACAGAGTGAGGAGGTCACAGCTTACCCATTGAGAAGGGGATGAAGCCTTCCCGCTTCCGGAAGTTACCCTCTGAATCCAGAAAGTGTCCCGGATAGAAGGTGTCTGGCTTCTCAAAGTGATGTGGGTCTTGGAGGGCAGAGCTCAGGACGGGGTACACAGTAGTGTCCTAAGAGGGTATCAAAACAAAGAGGCCCCAATATAACCATCAGGGGGGCGTGGCTGAATCAGTTCTGGTATGCGTCACATTGGCAGTGTGCTTTATCCACTGTATAACTTCTGCAGAGAGTGGTTAAAATATTGCAAGGGTTCTGCCCTCTTTCATTTAAAGCTGTGTCCTGATCTCTTGGGTATCCCCACTGACCACTCTGATCCCTCTTTCCCCAAGACCCTTTGCACTTCTCTATGATCCATCACCCACAGGGTTCACATGTGGCTCAGCAGACACCTCCAGGGACCTGACTCCAGCACTCGTGCCAGAATAGACTATGAGGAACTTGTGCCCACACGGTGATGTGACACTATGAATAGCATCCCTAGGTACGTGCAACTCTGGAACATATACCACCACGAGGGTAAAAATGAAGTGGAACCTAAGCATTGACCTAGAGATACATAACTGTTAAATGATAAGTATACAGTGCAATTTTGAGGGAAAAAAAACCTTGCATGAAAAAAGTAAAAAAGAATGATCAGAGTTTTCTGTATTTCCAAAATGTGCCTCTCCCCATAAAAATGTGGAATGAGAATCTTCCTTGTAGCCCTCTGACCACAGACTTGACCTGTCATAAAACTGCAGGCATCTGGCACCCTCCACCCAAGGTTCTGGGGTCCTACAAGTCTCACCTTAGGGAGATGATATCCCCGGAAGTACGTGTCCCGAGTGACACAGTGAGGGATACCAAAGGGAATGATGTCACTGCATCTCTGAACCTCATGGATGACAGCATCTGTATAAGGCATTTTTGCCCGATCTGCAAGGGCTGGAAGACGGTGCTGGCCAACCTCCCTGTCAATCTCTGCCTGGACCTTCTCTGAGAAGCAGAGGGCGGGGAAGAAAGTACATCAGCCAACACCCAGGACAATGGGCTCCACAAAGTCCCTCAAAGTGAGCTACAGGGTTGGGTGGGGGGATTCTGAGAACTCATTAGTGAGGTTTTGGGCTATTGCTCTTTCTCTAAGGAACATGGAGAAGGAAAGACAATGTCTTCTTTCTTTTGTCTCATGTTTCCATCCTAATTATGAGAGAGATGCATGTGAGTCAGATGGGCAGATAGAAATATTCAACCCTTGAAGTCCCTCCTACTCTGCACCCCTCCTTTCTTCACAGAGAATGAGTGGTGGTTCAAACTGAGGTCCTATCATTTCTTTCTATGACTTGTAATGCAGTCTTAAATAAGTCACTTCCCCTCTCTGGTTCTTGAATTCCCTACTATAAGAGAAGGGATATTGATCAGACAAGTGCTTCTCTGGGTCTGGTCTGCAGACCATCAGCACAAGAGTCAATCAAGATGCTTTCAAAACTGGTGTAAATGAAAAGAAATGTAAGTCAGCACTTTACTCAAAGATGTCAAATCCTTCAACTCCAAATATTCTCTCAGGAGCCGTGTGCCTTTGCAGATTGCAAAATACTTACCAAAAGGTAACAATTTTCACAGCAGTGTGCTTTATGTAACTGTTTTACAGATTGCAAAACATGTCTAAAGCACAGAAGTACTTTCTAAAGCACATTTGAATGAAAATATTTTGTAAATTTTAAAGTGCCTTGTCAACTTCAAACATTTTGGTCACTGCTTAAATTATAAATTTCAAATGTCTGAGACAGAGACAGAGAGTGTATGTTTCCCGATTGATCAGGACAATTACCTGTGTGTAGCCATCACCCAACCGTGTTCCACCATGGACACAGACATGCCAGAATCTACTAAAATAGTAGTTGTCATGGCCCAGAGCATGCGCTTCTAGCAATCACGGGCTAAGGGCTGCCTCTCCTTCAACCTTTATGTGTCCTGGTCCTGCCCAAGGACACTTCTGTTCCAAACTCCCATACAACAGCCACAGAGTAATAGCCCATAAATCATGCTAGGGAAAATCCCCAACTCAGACACAGAAACTTCTCAAAGTACCCAGAAGTAATCTTGAGATACAGACAAATTAATTATATACTCATCCATATGGATAGCATTTCATGATACAATTATGGAAAAAGACATGGGCAGTTAGCACAGGGGACCAGACTAGCATGAGCTGCCACACCCACCCAAACAGGCCTCTGAGAGGGACTTAGATTATTAATCAGAAATAAAAGACCTCCCTGCCTTACCCTCAGGGCTGCTGTGAGTCTTTTCAGCAGAACCATCTTCCTCTGCAGGGCACACTTCTTTTCTGCCTTCAGTGAATGTACACTTCCGCTGCCTTTTCTGTGTGTCTTATTCAATTCATACTTCAGGAAATCAAAGCCCTGAGAAAAGTGCCTTACCTTCCTACACCGACGGTCTCCACATACCAAAAGCACTGCTCACCTAACACATCCGGGTATTTAAGAAGGACTAAGAGCGCGTAGCGCAGGGTGGTGCTAGAGGTCTCCGTGCCAGCAAAAAACAGCCCCAGCACCGTGTGGACAAGATTCTTATGGTGGAACTCACTCTCGGGAACCAAGCGCTCCTGTGTGCGACAACAGACAACCCTGAACATCTCTGCCAGCTTCTGAGTCTGCTTTCTTACCTCCGCCCCATGACCACATTACGTAGTACTAACTTTTCCTTTTCCTTATTTTTTCTTTCCTCCATTGAAGGTCGACAGCCTAACAACAGAGAGAGTGCGGGAGCCACGCTTATTGGGTTCAAATTCAGGCGCTACATTCCCTAGGTATGTGTTTGGGAGCAAGGAACATAACTACTGGGCACCTGGGCTGATTATCGGAGGGATTTTAACATTCTGAATGTAAGTCCTCCATAAACATTACAGATCGTTTGTGGTTGCCATGTTCTCTGCTGTCTAGCATCTTGCTTTCCTGATTGACCCTGGCAGCTGTCTCTCCAGAAACGGTAATGAAGATGCCTAACAACACATATGGCATTTGCTGCACCTACCAGAAGAGACAAGGGTCAGGACTAATGAGAACATACATGGGCTCCTGACCAATCAGAATGAGAGGAATGGGGGGCGTGGACTCAGAGTCACGGCAACTCTATAATTATATCCTTGCAAACATTCCTGGAGAAGCTGAGCAGGGAATAGTGTGGGGGGACGAAGATTGGGCCAGTGGCTCTTCTACCCATCTGTAGGGAAGTATTCAGTGCTTTAGCGACACACACATCCGTGCCCAAACACACGAGATCAGTGCCAGTACCACGTCCTGCTCCCTTCCCGCCCACTGCCACCCAGCCCGGCCCTTGCCTGCTCCATGCGCAGCAGGAAACAATCAATGAGGTCCCGCGGTGCGCTGGGGTTCAGCGTTTCCTGATGCTTCTCGATGCTCTCAGTGATAAACTCACTCAGTTTTTGCATGTTACTGTGGAAACGAGTATGAGGACCAGGAAAATGCTTCAGGATTTCTGAGAGGATTTCAAACACCTAGAGGGAGTCAGCGAAGACACCAGAGAGAAAGAAAAAGGCTGAATTGAACGTGCACCTCTCACCGGGACTTGGAAAGCTCCCCAGGGCAGAGCTTCTCAGTGGCGCAATGGTAAAGCAACTCAAACAGCATTTTCCTTCGGGAAGGGACACCGTTTTCTAATTCCATTTACACAGTCACAGTAGAGGCCTACAGCAGCCTTGTGGGAATTACAATGCACAGAAACAGGGAGAGATGGAAATACCCTCCTGCCCTCCACAGATCTGACCCCGTGATGCCTTCTTGCTCAAGACACGAAACACCCGATGCCTTTCCAGGACCCACATACCCTGATGGCTAGACAACTGCAGAATCTTTGACCTCACCTGGGAGTAGAAAGAGCTGAGGATGTGGAAAGAGTCGTTCAGTAAACTTAGCAGCCGCAGGAATGTGGGATCCTGGTAATTAAAGCGCTCACCAAAGATGATGGAGCAGATGATGTTGGCCATGACAGATTGAAAGAGGACGGTTGGGTCCAAGTAAGCCCCTGGGGATGAGAGAGGTTTATCCCGGAGACCTGGGTGTCCCTGCCTTTATCCTTCTCGGCGTCCTTGACCTGGTGGCTGGCCTTTGCTTATTTGCTTGGTTTCTTTGTCTCTCATCAAGACCATCTTTCACCGGCCCTTTACATGTAAGCTTCTCTTTCCGTTCATCTCCCTCTCTGTGTCTGTTATCCTTTTGGTGTCTGGCTTTGGTGGGCTTCCTTCTGCATGTGTGTCTCTCTTTGATCTCACCGCTGACTCTTCCTTCTAGACTCTTCTGCTTTTTTTGCATACACCTGTCCCTGTATCCCTTTCTCCTTCTTACTAACACTTTCTGTCTTCCTATTTCAATCTTTAGCCTTTTTGTTTCTAAATCTTTTCCTTGAAGTTTCTATGTCTAGATCTATCTTTGTTGGTATACAGAGTTTTTCTTTCTCTCCCTGTGTACACGTGACTCTTCCGCTGTTTAAGTCTCTCACTCCCTCTCTCCTCTTTCCCTGAACCCACAGCTTCATCCCTGTCTCTGAGGCTCTCTATGCCGCCATCTTGTGGCCCCTCTGCCCAGTCCCCAGGGCTCACCCTGAGATTTCCGCAGCTCCTCCACCAAACACTCGGCCTCCTCCTTGATTCGCTCTTCAATCCTCCGCTTTCCCATCCCAAAGTCCTTCATGGTGGTTAGACAGAATCGCTGCAGGACTTTCCAACGCTTTCCATTGGCAAAAATCACACCTGAGTGGTGAGGCATGGAGAGAATGCCAGGAAAACACATGTCCTCTTTGCTCCTATGCCCCCTAATGCCCATCCAACCTTCACTTACCAGTTCCCTGGAAGGCAGACTCAGTGATAGCGAAGGGCCTTCGGCCACAGAAAGCCTCAGGCTGGTCCACCAGGGCCTCCCTGATCGTCTCATATCCACACAGGACAACGGCAGGCCGGGACCCCAGATAGACGGTGAAGATGTCCCCATATTTCTCCCGCAGCTGTGGAAGCAGAGTCCACAGCTCACCATCTCACCTGAGAGAAGGGGAGTCCACTGTCTTCCAGTGTGACCTAACTGCCAGTGACTTCCATCCAGGAAGAACACAGAATTGAACTCTGTGGCTCCATTCCAACCCCACACACATTCCCTTGCTCTAGAGTCCTTGCCTCTTGGCTTTACCAAAACCTTCTCAGCCTTGAACTTTATTAATTGCACAAACTCTCCACATCCAACCTCCAGAAACTGTCGTTATCCTACAGCTGGAACAAAACTCAAACCCTCAAACTATGAGAATTTCTCCTCCAGTCTATGCTCTCTCCATCCATTCTATGGGGACTCCAGAACCTCTAGAAGTGGGCATATTAGGCCAGATGGTAACTGGAAGAACACAATTTCCAACACCCCTGGAGAGTCCACCTCAAAGCTGGACCCTGAAACTGCCTTGCTCCCTGTGTCTTCTTCTTCCCTCCACCCACCAACGAACTTCCCACTTCTTCTCCACTCCATCTCACCTCTTGGAAAGACTTGAGAAAACCCCTGGAGTCTACTTGTAAAATGTTGCCCAGGAATGGCAGAGGCCGGGGTCCAGGTGGAAGCCTGCCCTTGGAGATGGACCAGCCCCAGATCCACAGTAGCCAGAGCGAAATGAGGATGAAGAAGAACATGAAGTCAGACAGCACCATGATCCTCTCTCGACCTGCTGTCCACACTTCTGTCTCCCTTGAAAGGCAGGCTGCTGTCTTTGCTTTTTTCCTCCTGGTGTAGGTGGAGGAGTGTGTGCCAGGAATTTACCTGGCAGAAGTCCTAGGAAGTGTCCAGAGGTTACAAGGAGCCCAGAGTTGACAGACCGTGCAGAAGCCCAGTGTTCAGCATCTCACAGGGTGAGTCCCAAAGCCAGCCTCCCTTCACCACTGGCTGACTGGAGATGTCTTCACGGGCAAAACCCCTGAATGCACAGTGCTTCGCTCAGGGAAGTGTGGTAGTGCCAATGGGTGGGCATGCTGAAGCTGGTTCCACAGTGAGGGTGGCTCTCAGCTAGTACTGTGAGCAAATGCCATGCAGGCTGAGAGATCAAGTGTAACTGGAAGTCAGGTTTGGCACTATCGGGCTCTTTGGGGACAGGAATTCTTTATGATATCAGAGGAAAGTGAGATATGGAGAAGGTGACATGGTCTGAAAGGAGAAGTCTGGCTCCGGGAGGGGCGATTAAAGGGTAGCTGATTTAGCCAATCTTTCATCTAGTCACTCATTCCTCAGCAAATCTGTCAACAGCTCTCACAGGGTACATCCTTCTCCACATGCCGAAATTCCAACAGTGAAGAAGAAAACAGGGTGACCTTTCATGGAGCTGGCATGGAGGAGTGGAACATGCTCACACGGACAGTCGCTCTGACAAGGTCCCACGCCCTGACAACTGCTAGATCACACACACACTGGCAGGGATCCCCTCCTGACTCGGGGAGATCAGGCTTTGCATGTTTATTTGACTCTCAGGAGATTTAAAACAAGATATCAGGGAATCCCTGGGCCCAGTGTCCAATCACACCGCTCCAGGGATACGGGCCGAGGGTGCCCTTAAATAGAGAACAGAAGCAGTAAGAAGTAGCTAAAAGGGAGATGGAAGGGGGCCAGAGGCAGCATATAACTGCTGTCTTTAATGCTGCCAAACCTCTAAAATATTTCGTGCAGTAAAAAAAAAAAATTACAAGCAAAATGTCACATTTTGTGTAACTCCATTTTTATGAAACATCCAGAAGGCTAGAAGGAAAGTCCACTGAGACAGAAATCAGATTGGTGTTTGCGGGGACTGGGGGTAGTGGGAGCAGTGAATGGCTGGTTAGTAAGTACAGGATTTTTGGAAAAAGACAAATAAGTCTGAAGCTAGATAGTGACATAGTGACAACATTGTTAATGAACTAGACAGCACTAATCTGTGCGCTTTACAATGACCCATTTTATTTTATGTGAATTCGATCTTCATCCAAAGGTGCTGTAGTGAAGAGTTTGAGCTCTACAGCCAGAGTATGCATCTGCTCCTCCACACACTGGTATTGCGAACTCAGGGGGCTGATGCCATTGCCTGCCCTCTGTTATTCATCTGTAAAATGGGCATGACCTCTGCACCCATCACCTGGGGCCATGGAGAGGGGCCGGGCAAGAGACGGCCTACATGGAACCCTTCAGCACAAATCACAGAGCGCAAGGAGTCAACACATGCAGACTGTGGTTGTTCTGGGCAAGGGAGAAGTCACTCGGCATGAGCTGTAGCCCGAGAGGCACAACTCCAGAAGGTCCTTGAGCCAATTCGTCCCTTAGAGCCCCCAGGTCCTCTAGGTACACCAAGGAAGGGGCTTGATTATTGTTAAGCCCATTCTAAGCTCTGCAACTCTGTTCACATGGGAAAGGAGCACAATTTAGAGCTTTGGAAGAACTACAGCAGTATGGAAGGCAGACTACAAAAATAGCATTCGGATGGGAGAAGCAGGCAGCTAGGGGGAAGGATGCTGGTTCACAATGAGGTTCTCAGAGGCAGGAAACTGTGGACGAAGTGAGAGGCGTTCTCTGCAGATTTAGGGCACTTAATGACCCTACAATCCTTTATTCCTCTTCCCTCAGTCCATCCTGCGGGGCAGGAAGTGAATCTGGTATGTAGGAGGTACTGTTCCCAGACCAACCTCCTGGGGCGTGAGGTCGATGTCCTCAGGAGCCACTGGGCCAGCCAAGGAGAAGTTCTGAAGGACGGTGGTGAGGAAGAGGAACAACTCAGCGCGGGCAATACCTTCTCCAAGACAGATGCGCTTCCCTGTGGGCACAGAGAATTGTGGGTATGGGCCAGGGTGATAGTCTTTGCCCTCTCACATCCTTAAACCCAGACACCTGTGGCATTGGCACAGGCATGACCTTTAATCTGCAATTCAGGTTACACTTTTTGGAGGTTCCGAATCCCTCTGATACAGGGCACAGCTCTTTGGGTGGGTGCTCTGTGTTTACTTCTCTAGGAGACAAAGTTTGTCATTTTTGTTAGGTTTTCAAAGGGGTCGGCATCCCCATAGGAGATAAGGGCCCATTTGTGGGTATGTATATGTACAAAATTATACACACACTTATGACTTAACATTTTTGGTGCTCTTCATTTCTCATGTGAGAATATTCCCCATCTCATGGCCTATTGTGAGGGCTGAGCTACTATCCACAGGAACTCAGACTAATACCAGGAGATTAATATTGATTAAAAATCGATACTGTGCTAACTGCTTGGTGTTCGTTTCTGGATGGTGGGGTGTTTTGGCGATGACATGCCTCTCTTTGGGCTCTCTCTCCTCTCTCTCTCTCTCTCTCTCTCTCTCTCTCTCTCTCTCTGTATGATTCTCATATTTCACAATCCCTTACCTATCCATCCCTTCCTTACTTCTCTACATCTCTGCTCTCCCTACAGGGAAGATAGAAGTGATGCCTGCGGGAACTGAACCTCATTCTAGCACCCCGCTGTTCCCACCTGCCACTGACAACAAAGTGAGGGAGGAGGCTGCTGCGCTGGGTCACTGAAGTCACTCGGGAAACTCAGACTGAAGACTTGTTACTGGGCAAGTCCTTCCTCCAAAACGATAAGAAAACTGGACATTGTCATTTTCTTTGGGTGGAGTCTGTTCAAGCTGATCTAAAGCTGCCCACCTACATAGCACACTGGAACCCAATATGCAGACAAACTGCAGCTGACTTTAGGCTACATACTTGCAACAAGTAACCAAATCTCAGCCAATCACAGCTGTCAAGCTTCTGGCGATTACATGTGCAAATAAGGCCAAAGCAGAGCTTAACCGATAAGCTCTTTCTGTATGTCAGTCCCTTTTCCCGTGTATAAGTATTGCTCGCCCACCTTGCTGGAAAAATGAATGTCTCAAGACCGCCCCTCCAGCTCCTCAGCGTTCTCCGGTAAATTCAAGCTCCTCCCGAGCCTCGCGGGCCCTGCACAGCTGAGCTCTTCACCTGGTCCCCTTCACCAAGCCACACTCCAGAGCTTTTAGTTTCTCGAATGCACCACGAAGACTCCCTCACACTTCAGTCTCCGGCCTTTGTGGTTGCCTCAGCCAGTGGCTGATCTGCACTCACACATGAGGCTTCAGCCTAGAAGCCGGGTTCCTACATAATCGTTTCTTCATCAACCCACCAAAGTTAGGCGCTCTTTCCTATTTTGTTGCTCCCAAACCCACTTTTAGTGCACTTCCAAGAAATAGAATAGTCATTGCCCCTGGGAGAATTTCGTTTGTTCTGGGCAATCCTAAGTAGAAGGCAGGCATTAAATCACTTAATTTCTTCATCATTTTGTGACGATTTGATGAATGCCCAGGTCCCCTGCTACACTTTACATTTCTCGCAGCAGACACTATGTGATTTCTCTAATGCCTTATCTTTATCCACCAATAGAGTTCTGGCTTCAGAGTAATGCAAATAGATGAATTCTGCTTGCTAGTATTGTTGGTTTGTCTTGTTTTTCATTTTTTATGAGTACCTGCTTGCGGTACACATAGTTTTCAGTCATCTTGGGGAGTGGCTGCGCATACATAACACAACTTGGTTCTCTTTTTCATCTTCCCTTCCTTCTCGTATCTTTCCCTCTGCCTTCCACATTTTCATTCTTGTTGATATTACTAATCATATCTCATTTTTAGGACATACAATGTTTATATTCAATGAGGTTATTAGGTTCCTGCATATGGCATGTCTTCATTCTACTGATTTCCCCTTCCCTCTACCTCTCCCTTTAGCCTTGGTCCTTGGACCCCTTCCCATTTGCATGAAATCTACACCCTTGTCTTCTTCTGTCCACCTTTTATTGTGCTCTTTCTTTATACTTTGCCTTCCTCAAATGAGAGTCACACATGTTTTGTTTTGCTTTTTTTAAAAATGAGTTTGCTCTGATTTAGAGGGGTTTTTCATCGCTAAGGATTGAGTCTAGTGCTTTGAACATGTTAGGCAAGCACTCTAACACTAAGTTGCTTCACCACCCCTTTTTTATTTTATTTTGAGAGAAGGTCTTGCTAAGCAACCCAGGCTGGCCTTGGATTTGTGATTCTCCTGCCTCAGCTTCCCAAGTAGCTGAGATTACAGGGGTAAACCACCAGGTCCAGTGAGTTTAGAAATTGTATACGTCCCCAAAGTCCTGCTTACCAAAATGTGCCTTTAGGACATTATCTCACTGCTCAAGTCTCCGCAAGGGTCATGGCGAAGATGGACTAGGTTAGTTGGGTTAAAGAAAGTGAAATACACCAAAGTGCTCAATAAATAAGTGCTTGCCATCCTTTGTCTGAAGGAGACAATGGGAATTCCCTCTGGTTCTGGGAGAGGGGGAATAGGTCAACTTACCTAAGGAGAAGGGCATGAAAGCTTCACTCTTCTTCAGCGCCCCCTTGGCATCCAGAAAGTGATCGGGGTTGAAGGTGTCTGGTTTCTCAAAGTGACGCGGGTCATGGAGAGCAGTGGTCAGGATCGGGAATATTTCAGTATCCTGAGGAAAGGTTACAAGATCAAAAGTTATTCCTATTCCCTCGTCTCCATATGCAAAATCATAAATAAATAGACAAAACAAAACCAAACTGAAGCAAGGTTTCCCTGTTGAGAAACCAGCAAGAGGTCAAGATGGAGATTAAGAGAAAAAAGAGGTTTTTCATCCTGCTCTATTGGTGATTTCTTTTGTTGTGCAAAAGCTTTTTAATAGCATGTGGTCCCACACACTGATTCTTCGTATTGTTTCCCTGCGGTCTGGGTTCTGTCCATAAATTTTTTCCCTACCCCTATGTCTTCGAGGGTTCTTCCTATTCTATTCTCCAGTAAATTTAGTGTTTCTGTTTCAATGTTTAGATCTTTGACCCACTTTGATCTCAGTTTAGTGCGTGGTGAGAGGCATGCATCTAGTTTTAGTTTTCGGCATGTGGCAAGCCAATTTGTCCAGCACCATTTGTTAAAGAGGCTGTCTTTCTTCCAGTGAGGATGTTTGGCTCCTTTGTCGAAGATGAGGTATTTGAGTGCATTTGGAGTTGTTTCTGTATCCTCCAATCTATTCCATTGATCCTCAGGTCTGTCTTTTTGCCAATACCATACAGTTTTTATCACAGTAGCTTTATAGTATAGTTTTAGATTGGGGACTGTGATGCCCCCTGCCTTTTCCCTGTTGCTTAGGATTGTTTTTGCTATTCTGGGTCTCTTTTGGTTCCTGATGAAATTCATGATTGTCCTTTCTAATTCTTTGAAGTATGTTGGTGGTATCTTGATTGGAATTGCATTAAATCTGTAACCACAGAATGGGAAAAAAATTTTACTAGCTATCTATCAGACAAAAGTCTAACATCTAGAATATATAAAGAACTCGAAAAAATTAAACCTCCCAAATTTAAAGACCCAATCCAAAAATGGGCAACTGAATTGAGTAAACATTTCTCAAATGAAGAAATAAAAATGGCAAATAAATATATGAAAAAGTGTTCAACATCACTAGTCATTCGCAAGATGCAAATCAAAACAACATTAAGATACCATCTCACGCCAGAAAGAATTGCATCTATGAAAAAATCAACCAACAACAAATGCTGGAGGGGCTGTGGGGAGAAAGGGACCCTCCTCCACTGTTGGTGGGAATGTAGACTGGTCCAGCCACTATGGAAATCAATATGGAGATTCCTCAAACAACTAGAACTAGAGGTTCCATTTGATCCAGCTATTCCCCTACTGGGGATCTTTCCAGAAGAGTTAAAATCATCATACCACAGAGATATATGCACAACCATGTTTATAGCAGCACAGTTTGTAATAGCTAGGTCTTGGAAACAACCCAAATGCCCAACGACCAATGAATGGC